>BDDA01000795.1:40613-51211 GCA_001662385.1 Chlamydomonas asymmetrica
CTTTGCTATGGAAAGTCAAAGATGTGATACCTCCATCGTGTCCAACATGTTGCAAAGCTTTGCACTCCTCTCAAATGATACCTGTGTGTCGTGGCCGCTTCTTGAATCTATGTGCTGTGAATCTGTGATGCCATGGTTGGTGCAACGTCGCGGCGCAGGCACCGCCGTGTCGGCAAGCGGCACGTCAGCTGCCACCACCATGCTGTTCGATTTGCCTCGTTTTGGGCTCAGCTTTGAGGTCCAGGGTGACAGCCTGGTCTCCCTGGACTTTGCTGGGTACCGCTTGGCAGTACAGCAGCAGCTGGTGGACGGTCCTACGTACTACACGCTCCCGGACTTCACGCAGTACCTTGTACTGCGGCGCATGCCGGCAGTGTCAAGCAGTGTGGCAGGTAGCAGCGAGGCGGCCATGCGCGTGCTGATACCTGTGGGGGATGTCGTCAAGACCGCAGGCGCCGCAAGCATCACACGTTCGACCGCCAGCGGTGACGAACTGCAGGTGTGCACATGCACTGCAATGAGTACGTCCAACGCCAAATGCGAGCCTAAGCAGTTCGGGACCGTTGATGCCGTCTGCCGTGGTTACACATGTTGGTGGTATGTGGTTTGCGCGGTGCAGGTTCACCGCTACGACGTGCATGGCCGCTTTGGTGACCTGCGCGCCAAGTCGCTGCTTGCCCGCCTGCAGCTGGCAGCGCTGTACTCTGCCACCAGCAGCCTGCTGCCTGAGCCGCGCAGCCGCATGACCGGTGCACAGACCGCGCTGGCGCTGGTGTCTCAGTGCTGGACAAACAGCCCGCTGAAAGCCAACGAGCTTGCGCAGTTGCGCTCCATTCCTGTGTTGGGTGGGCACCTGGCAGTGGCGCTGCACCTGCGTGCTCAGGAGCTGGAGCTCAGCGCACGGCAGCTGCTGCATCTGCATGCACCGGCTGGCAGCACCAGCACAGGCAATCCGGCAGCCGCAGCGGCAGCAGATAGCCACAGCAGTCCCCCGCAGCTCGATCGTCACGCTGGCACTGCGTACCTGCAGCAAGCTGAGGTCTGCAGCGCTGCACGCGGCTGGTGCACCAACCCCCGCATGCTGTTAACCCCCGCTGAGGTCAAACGCACCATGGGAGTCACAGCTTCTCACAGCAGGTCACGCTTGGCCGCATATGGCCCTCCACCGGCGTGGATGAGAGCTGGCAGGTTCACAGCAGTGGAGGTGCCTGCGTGCCCCGTGGCTGCCAGCATTGTGGTGGACATGGAAGCGCAGCTGAACGCAATGGTGGCTGTTAAGCTGCCCACGGCATCCCCGCCTGCCTACCCGCTCAGTGCTGGCAGCAGCGGCGGCAGCAGCAGCACAGCAGCAGCAGGCAGCAGGTCATGCAGCAGCAGCAGCAGCGACAACAGCAGCAGTGACAACAGCGCAGCAGCAGGCAGCGATGGCGGGACTGAGCCGCTGCCGCTGGAAGTGACGATGCATGCGGAGCTGCAGGAGAGCTGGCGGGCTCACCACCAGAGCCCGCTGGCAGAGGCCTTGGCAACATCACCACGCGATGTGCTGCGTCGCATACTCACAATGCAGGTGTGTGTGCTCTGCTTTAGCCTGCATTGTTGCTGGATCGCTGATTGGCAGCCTTGCTTACGTTGGGATGGAGGTCAACTCATGAGGTCAACTGGCCTTGTTGAAGGGCCAATCGTTGACACTGACAGTTAAGTGGCAGACATATGCCCTGCCTTGCGTGGTCCCGCATGTTCCCCATTCACCGCCTCTTCTTCCACGTTCAGGCTCAGGTCTTGCGGGAGCGCAGCACGCTGCAGGCTTACCTGCTTCGGCACCTGTCAGCGGTCCCCACAGCCACCACGGGCCACCACGGCCGCACCTTCCGCCTGCTGCGCCTGGCTGACGCAACGCCATCCGCGAACCTGTTGGACCTTGTTCAGGCAGCGTTGAAGCCCCAGCCACAACATCTGGCTGGGTTCAACCCGCTCCTGTCAGCTGCTTCTGTGGCCTGAAGCAGAGCGTGCTGCTGTGGCTACAGCTGTGTGTGCTGGAGGACCGACTCAGCCGGTTGGAGTCACTGGCTGCGGCGGTGCAGGCGGGGGATGAGGCGCTGCTGCCGCGACTCATCCAGGTGTGATGTGATCACTGCATGATAGGTCCATCAGGACTACGCCAAAATGCCAACGCCGCTTTGCATACACTGTGAGGCAATGCCACATACAGCTAGCGTGCATGCACCATGCACACAAAGGTCTGTGCATGCTGAGGATTTCATTGGACGTGCTTGAATCGCATTTGCGACATTGTTTGTGAACACATGGTCCATGCATGTGGCGCCCCAGGAGCTGCTTGTGAGGCGCACATGGGAGCCCTCGCAGCATCCGCAGTGGTTGGTGTTTGAGGCGGAGGGCCAGCTGCAGATACGCCAGGTGCAGCACTGGGTGGCGGACCACCTCAGCACCCACCCCGGCGCCATCGACCAGCTCAACATGGGCGAGGGCAAGACGCGCGTCATCCTGCCCATGCTGGCGCTGCACTGGGCGGACGGCAGCCAAGTGGTAATCCTGCACCGGTGCATACTGGGTGCATGTCACACGAGATGCATGTGAATTGTAACCTGACGCGCCTTGTCCTTGAAAAGCCTTACGATGGAGCTTTGAGCGTCCGTGAGCTTGCCCATGTCATGTTGACCACCACTCGACCGCAAGTATGCCTGCTTGCTGCCCCCTTAGGTGCGGCTGAACCTGCTGTCCCGGCTGCTGGATGAGGCGTACGCGCACCTGCACAGCTACCTGTGTGCCAGCGTGTTGGGACGCACGATCTTCACCATGCCATTCCATAGGGATGTGCAGCTGGATGCGAGGGGCATCCGTGCCATGCGTGCATGCATGGCGTACTGCCAACAGGTGTGTACCAAAAACGAGGGAACGAATCACCGCACCAGCCAATTGCATGCTGGCTTGGGGTCCATGTTTGCCCTTGCAGATTCCAGATTATGCGTTGCTTGTTGCCTGGCTGCCACAATGCATGTGTCGGCAGAATGAGTGGATGACATGCAGCAAACAAGGCTGAGCTGCTTGAGGTTTCGGGCGTGACCGCAGTTGCCTCATGAGAGTTTCATGCTTTGCGCTGTTGGTGCGGTTGGTGTGATGCCCTTTGCTCACAGGCGGGCGGCTTGCTGCTGGTTGCCCCCGAGCACCGCCTCTCCTTACAGCTCAAGTGGCATGAGCTCAAGGCAAAGGCGGACGATGCAGCCAGCGTGGCCACGTGCTCAGCGCTGCAGCGGCTGTTGGAGGGCGTGCCTTACCTGGACATCCTGGATGAGAGCGACGAGCTGCTGCACCACAGGCGAGGATACACCAGACTGTCTTGGGTCAACGGGCTTCAGATGTTTGACACAGTCAAGGCGGCAGCGCTGAACGTGCTTTGAATGTATGCGAAGCATTGTTGTGTTATGACAATGTGCACACAGGCAGGAGGTCCCATCCAACAATGGTCTGCACAGCCACAGACGCAAACTCAAACAACCATGCATGTGAATTTGTGCAAGGGCTTCTCCCACCACCAAAGCTTGTGATGCATACAACGCGTGTTGTGGCATGTTGTGCCTTGCAGGTTCCAGCTAATCTACGCATGTGGGGCACACATGCAGCTGCCGTCGCGCCCCCAGCGAGAGATTACCGTGCAGGCCGTGCTTCAGGCTGCGTCGCAGCTGGCAGAGGAACCCAACGGCCTTCTTGCATCAAGCACCAAAACACAAGCTCAGGTGGCAGTCACAATGGCATCCTCGGACAGGTTTGTCATGGACATTCGTACTGACCGTGGTAGATGGATAACCGGACTGGCCACTGCATGGGTTCCCAACAACAAAGGGTGCATGCTGGTTGTTCAGCACCTGCCAACTGCTGTATGTAGATTGCACGTCCTCTGCCAGCGTGCGTGGTAGTGGATTGGTGAAAGATGGCAATGCGATTGCCACTCACCAGTGTGCATGAGGGTCAAATTGAGGTGTCCACAAGCTCGTGCATCCTACATGCATCGCGTAACCTGTCCGAAAACAAAGGTTGTTGGCATTCTCCCCTACGAAAACAGTGGGTTCAGCAATGGAGACTTGAAATAGAATGGGCATCGAATGAACCAATTCATATTCCTGGCCGGCAAGCGCCCAATGCGAGCTGCCGTTATGGCTCAAGCGGCCATCCATTCAGCTATCAGGGCAGATCACACTCCCTGTTTGTGTCAAACCAGGCTGTACAAGGGCTGAACCAACACTGTACACATCATATTGGCATGCAGGAAGCCTGGCTCGTACTGCGGTGTGCGGCTGGTGCCTGGGGAGGTGCTGACAGGCCTGCTGCCTGCGCTGCGGCGGCGCCTGGCGGAGATAGTGGTGGAGGCCCCGCCCTACGAGCTGCGCTGGCTGCAGACCACAGCGCACAAGGCAAGCACGAGTCCGTGCATGTGGCACACAGCAACGATGCCATATTGTGCATCATGCCATGTGTTAGCGGGGACTATGCGTGAGGATGTAGCAACGGTCTCCCTGCATGGTATTGCACGCCACACAGGATGACATGCGCCCATGCTGCCAGCACGATGCTGGCCACAACCTCTTCAGCTGCCCTCCATGCAAACACACACCTCAACACTGCCCCTCCTGCTTGTGATGCCACATGCAAAGATTTCTGTCAACCGCATATTCCACACACCTCGTTCATACACCTTGAAGGGCCAATCCTGGCATTGTGCTCGTTGTGTCCGCTTCTCGCATCGGGCTGCTGCAGCGTGCCATCCTGGCGGCCATCACAGACGTCAGCCAGCCGGCAGATGCCCACCTGGGCGATGCGGCTGCACGTGGGGGCGCCGCTGGTCTGACAGACGACCAGTACGCGGCTGTGCTGGCGCTGAGGGGCCTGCTGGGCTGTGACGTGGCCCTGCATTGTCTGATGAAGCGACATGGGGTGGACTACGGTGTCTCCAAGTGCGTATCACAAGCCCGCTCCTCCTACCGTACCTGTTTTTGTAGGCTTGTGACACACCCCAGCCTCCTTTCATACAGCGGCTGCAGCTGAAACACCGCATGCAGCATTGCGTATGAGGTCAGGTGCCTCTGTGGCACACCAGATCGGCCAGATGTGGGTCATCAGAGTATGTTGTGAAATCCATCATGTTGCATGCTGTCACCAACATCGCGGACAAGTTCGATCTTGTGGCCACCTTGAAGTTAGTGTGTGCCAAGTCTACCTGCATGCCTACTGCATCCATCCCCTGGGACCCCATCCCGTTTGGACCCTGCTGTTGCATGCGTGTGCATGTGTGCTTCCACGCATGCAATCATTGCAGCTTATGCACAGGCTTGCCACCGCCAAGAAGACCCTGGCGGTGCCGTTCCGCGCCGCCGACACCCCCTCAGAGCGCAGCGAGTTTGCGCAGCCTGACGTGGCGCTGACGCTGACTGTGCTAAGCTACTACGCCACCGGGCTGACGGCAGAGCAGCTGCTGGCAGCGCTCAGCGTGTTGGTGCGCAAGGGACCCAGCGAGCAGGAGAGCCACTACAGGGAGTGGCTGGAGCTGTCACGACCAGGCATTGCACCAGGTAGGGTTGCTGCGGGCATTGCACATATGATGTCTCGAAGCAGCAAGGCGGGTCCAATGCATACACAGCCTCCATGCACGGATGCCAGCACACAACAAATGTGGCAAAGATGTCCTGCCACTTGCATGAGCGAGCTGTTGTGCATGAACATATGTGCTATCATGGCGGATTGTGCACAGCCATCATCAGGGCTGATGCGTGGTCAGCATAATGTGGGGCCGTCAGCGCTGTGGATTCCTTGCATGCTTGCAGATGATCTCTCATTCCTGGATGCAGTAGCCAAGCTGGACCCTACCAACACATCACAACTGGAGCTGCTGCACAGGTAGGGGATCAAACATTGATCAGTGCAGACGTGTTTGCCAGGTCGTGCGGGAGGCAGGCATCTCAGGGTGTGTGTCACCGCATACGTGGCACTCGCCGCTGCATCATGGCCTTCATCGGTGAAGGTGCATCAGCGCTTGACCAGCCGCACATATCAACTGCATGGCTGTGGCGAGACGGCACCAAGCAAAAAGCTTGGTGTGCTCAGTGCATTGATAAGGTGCATCAGGGGCCGCTTTGTAAGAGCTGTATTTCCATCGGCGTGTTCCCCAACCGTTTTGTGTCCGGGTGGGTGGGTGGCGGCTTCATGGACCGTGAAACGAATGGCAACAGATACAGCTGATCATGTTTGCTCTGCCCACCCACCAACCCCGCATCGCTCACTGACAGACACGCATGATCACAATCACTCCGACCCCCATTCCGGTTGGCCCCACGCACCCACCCCGCTTTTGTTCATACCATCCGCAGGTACTTCAGCCACAACATGGCGGCGGTGGACTTCTACCTCAACGCCGTCGTTTTTCCACGCAAGACCCAGCAATACCCCCAGCGCCTGGCACAGACCGCTTGGCACCTCGCGCACAACCCCCGCGGCTGCGTCGTGGGCTTCAGCGGCACTGCGGACAACCACCGCCTGCTGCCACTGCACGTGCGGCAGTCGGCGCTGTCCGCCGGGCCCGATGCGGACCCCCAGGAGCGATCGCTTCTGGCCACCAACGGCAAGATGCTGGCGCTTATCCTCGCCAACCCCAACATGCTGGAGCTGCAGGTAGGTGCCCCGTCAGCACAGCGTGGTGCAGTACAACATGGTGTGCAAATGGTGTTTGGGTGTGCTATTGCACTTGTGAGGTGTTCGCATGTGCCTCAATGGCACTGCAAGTGTGTTGTGCTTGGTTGCTTTGGTAGCAACAATGGTGTAATGTGTGCATCTGTGAGCCCACATGTGTTTGCAAGCTGTGGCTGGCATGGGTGATGCTCTGTTCACATGCATGCAAAGTATAAAGTATTGCGAACGCAAGTGGCTGTACCTCACTGGCAGGCTGCCCCTCTCCACATATGCGCTGCAGGCTGATGAGCAGGTGCCCACATGGCGGCGCCTGCTCAGCCTTGCGCTGGCGGAGGGAGTGGACGCACTGATCGACTGTGGAGCGTTGCTGGCGGGAGTGCCGCTCAGGTACGCAGCTAGCGTGCAGTGTACTTGCCTTTCCATCCGGACCTTTAAGTTTAAGGGGGGCAAGGGCTGTTTGCTGGCAAGGCCCTGACAGCGCATTACAACTAAGCTGATGCTGATATTGCCAGCGCATTGTACGATGCGCCTCAGTGTACACTAAGATGTACTGCTTCTATTTTTTATTTGGGTTGGGTGTGGGTTTGGTTGTTTGTTCGTTGTTTGTTTACCTTCCCTTTGCCGTCCCCCTCCCTCCCCCCCCCGGACACTTGCTGCACGCTCAGGACCGTTGCGCAGTACATGGTTGAGCGGCTGGACGCTTCCCGCTTCAAGGGCGTGGTGCACATGGACACGCAGCGCAGGAGCTGGGTGGTGCTGGAGCCTACCGGCCGCTGCCTGCCCCTGGGCGCATCTCCCATCCCCGAGCGTGATGCCTTTGCCATCTACGATGACGCACGGTGCCGTGGTGCAGACCTCAAGCTGCGGCAGCAGGCGGTGGGGCTGCTTACGCTGGGCCCTGGCGTGTGCAAGGATAAGCTCATGCAGGCAGCGGGGCGGCTGAGGCAGTTGGGCCGCGGGCAGACGCTGCGCTTCGCCAGCACGGCTGATGTTGCTGAGAAGATTCGCCAGGTGTGCCCCGCAACGCAACCAGCAGCTGCTGCTGCCCCTGCAGCCTCTGCTGCAGGCGCTGTGGTGTTAACGTCTCAGCACGTGCTGCAGTGGGCGATGCACAACAGCGTGCAGGTGATGCTGCATGGCGTGGCGGAGTGGGCCAGGCAGGGCATGCACTTTGCCGCCACGCACGCCTCGCCTGACGCCACGCTGCAGGACGAGCTGCTTGAACTGCAGGACCTATACGCCACCAGCAGGCTGCCAAGGCCAGTCACCGAACTGGTTTCAGAGCGGGCGGCTGCTGGCCGCGCATTCCTGGAACGCACACAGGGCACCACATCGGTGGTGCACTTGGTTGAGACGCTGGTGGCACGTGCGGCGGAGTATGGCGCAGGTCACTACGTGGTTGCCGGTCAGGGCGCTGACGAGGAGGTTGAGCGGGAGCTAGAGCAGGAGGAGGAGGAGGAGGAGGAGGTGGAGAGGGAGGTGCCGCGAGTGGAGCCGCGTCACGAGACGGACTGGCGTTACATGTCCGTGCTGGACCACAAGGCGCTGACCCACATCGATGCAGCAGCAGGCGTGATGCGTCTGGCTGACGCGATGCCGCTCATGTACCCGTCCCAGGCGCTGCAGGCCATGCCATGGTCGCGAAGGGTGTACTGCACCCGCAACTTCCTGCTGGCTACCACCACCGCCAGCAGCGGCGGCATCAATGAGTACCTGCGCCCGCTGGGCATGCTGCTGCTCTTCACGGCTGACCAGTGCGTACTGCTGGTCTCGGAGCGGGAGGCGGATGCGCTCATGGAGCTCGTGTGGATGTCAGCGGCAACAGCAACACCCAGCAGCAGCAGCAGCGGCAGCAGCAGCAGCAGCGCTGCGGGTGACAGCGCTGTGTTGCTGCTGCAGCTGCCATACCTGGTTGAAGCGTTCCACATGCAGACCAGTCCGAGGCTCGCGCTGCCCGTTGCCCTGGCCAGCAACGGCCGCAGCGGCATGGCCAGGAGTGGGTTTGCGCCGCCCCCAACGATGGCCAGTGCGCTTGCCAGCATGCAGTTGTTCAATGGAGAGACCACCTACATCCCCAGGACGATGACGGCGGTGCTGCCAAGTCCTCCAGCAGTGGCGCCGCCTGCACCACCTACGCCGTCAGCTGTACTCCATCTGCCTGGCGGTGCTCCTGCAACAGCACCTGGTGGGCGGCAGGTGTTTGCAGCGCTGCGGCTGCTGGTGCGGCGCAGGCGGGCGGTGGCGGAGGTGCTGGTGGGGCTGAGGGGCAAGCAGGCGCACTTCCTGCGCAGCGACCTGGAGGCCGCATGCGATGACTAGATAGCTCCCGCAATTGGAGCTATCTATTGCGCTCGCCCATCCGCAACCGGCGGTCACACACACTCCATTCGGTACCTGGCTTACTCAAATCTGTGTAATGTCTGCGTGACTGTCAAGTGCACGTGCAACGAAGCAGCACCTGCTGACGCTGATGGGGCAGGATAAGGCTAGACCTTGCTTGAAACCACACGCAAATTCAATTTTTGTCTGCTGCTCCTCATGCATCACACGTGGCTGACCACTGTATGACTGTATCCTTCATAGCTGTGTCGGCGTGTGGACCTGGCCTTGCGTGCTAGGGACCATTATGGCGGCCGAGCCGATGCGGATTGAGAGGAGGATGGTCAGGGCAAAGGAGACAGTGCAGAGCATTATACATGCGGTTGGCTGGACTATCAAAGTGACGAGGTGAATGTGGGGCGTTTGCACCCATCACCTATCACCCAGCAGTGGCTGCTTTATGCTTTCAAGGATAGATGCACCCGCCAACCTATCTGGATTGCGGTTAATACTTAACATGACCCATACCACAAAGCGCTGGTGCCTCTGTTATCTTGCTCCGGTGCATTTCAAGGGTAGCGGGCCCGCATGCATGCATTGGGCTTTCGCTACCTTACTTGCTGCTGCCCTGGCATCAGCGTTGCATCTGCGCAACACGCACTGCAAGGTTCATCACTGCCTGAGTAGCCTGACCGGTGAACGTCCGTCGCATACCCCGCTGTGCCGCGCAGCGGCTAGTTTTGGCACGGTTGCCTGTGCCAGCGTCATGTGTGGAGCCAGTTGCGGTGCTGGAGCACGGGCGAGTGCAAGTGCGTGCCACGCTGTGTGTGCATGGGTCCATGAATTGTAACACACGATTGTCATAGCCAGATAGAGAGCCAACCCATGCAACCACTCCCATCCATCTCCTGCAACGGTGGCAGGCCGGGTGTCGTGCAGCGAGAGGTTGTGGATTTACTGCACAAGCACTTCTTGTCCAGCAGCACATGCAAATGTTACGTGCATGCTTCAAGGGGCACTGGTCTCAGACTTGGTCTCTCCCGCAGGCCAGCCTTAGCAGCGTTTGGTGGGAATTGAGTGTGCTTTTGTAGAGGACCTTGCCCGGAGGAAATGAATGCAGCTGCTTGCCACACTGCCAGCAAAATCCCACTTATCGTGTGTGCAGCCCTGGTACCATCTGCAGATGACACAAACGCACGGAACTTGATACAGGCCACATACAAACATGTATGCATTGCCAAAGTGGCGCATGCCGAGAACGTATTTTGAGCATGGCTCCAGCTGCATGCAACCTCCTCTCGTCCTGCTGGCCACCCAGGAATTGACTTGAAAGGATTCGGTGGGGATTCAGCGATTTTTGTAACGAGCGGCCATAAATCAAAGTGCCAGCAGTGGCAACAACAATGTTGTTTTCAGCACGGTCCTTGAGGTGTCTGTTCAGGCAGCAAGCGCCCGTCGCCTCGCCTTGCACATGCGTCTAAGCCACCACAACAACATCCAGAGCTGTGACGCTCGCAGGTAGGCGGGCTAACCCTAAAACCACGTGCCCTGGACTGCATCCCCCCCCCCCCCCCCCCCCATTT
>BDDA01000796.1:10033-47730 GCA_001662385.1 Chlamydomonas asymmetrica
GCCAGCCGTCAGTGCCAGATGGTGATGTAATGAGGAGCCTACGCAACAGTGTGCTGACACATGTGTATCTTCATTCTTGTGGCCGGACAGGACCCCATCCAATCAGCAGCCTCATGGCCGACACATCCAACATTGTGGCATGCAAAGTGACATGTATGTCAACAGCTCTCCTACGTGTGTGCCACAAGCTACAGCGTGGGCAGGTGGAGCACACTACCCGCACCGGAGCAACCACCACCACACGCTCCCGATCTACGTGTCAGCCAGGCAGCTGGCTTGCGCTCACCTCAGGCGTCCACAGCAGCTCCACCGCCTGGACCTCACTGGCTGGCAGGCTGGCCAGCGTGCGTAGCGCCTTGATGACATCGCTGGGTGAGGAGATCTTACGCGGGAGGCGCGATGCGACGTCGCCTGTGGCAGACACCAGGAGCGTCACTACCACCACCTCGTGCGGGGCAGCGGCCTCGCCTGCGCGTGCGAGAGGAGGGGGGTGCAGAGGCAGAGGCGGTCACCAGCAGTCGTCAGGAGGTGCCATGGAAACTGGCACAGCTGCGCAGGTGGTGTAGGCGAGCTGCCCGCTGCACATGCACCTACCCGGTGACAATATACCACCCGCGTACATTAGCACGAGCTATTCCAGTCTTCCTTTCCACCTACCTGCCTCCCCGCTTCCACCATGCATATCGGTTTATGGTAATCCCTTCCCGAGATCAGTCCTACATGGCTACATCCCTGGCCGGCGGGGCGAGCGTAGCCACCAACGCACTGCCATCAACACAGCAAATATTTCACACACCTGGCCGAGCGTCCGCACGTGTGCCGGCCTTGCGCCGCTTGCCGCCATAATTGACGCGAGTCTCCTCCTTGAACTTTGACCTTTGCTCAAGAGAGGCACCGTCAAACGCCGCGTCAGCGGACCGCTCGTCCAGGCCCGTGCGTACTCCGATCTTGCCATAGCCACAGTATTCGGGCCGGCGCAGCATCACCAGGCAAGCATCTGCATGTGCGCACGCGCACAAACATACACTTAACCCTGGCCCCCCATCCCCTGCAAGTACTCGCCTCACCGAATGATAAACAGCATGGTCTAACAAAACGGAAAATGACATGCATGTGCACCAAATTGTGTGGTGCAGTTCCGGTTGTTTAGCCAGGACCCTGACGGGCGGATGTGGATGCTTGACAGTGCAGCTGATGGACGATCATCGCGCCGCACACACAGCAAGCGCAACAGTGCACAGCCATGCTAACCTCGGGCCATCCTCCCTTGTACAGGTCTATGCACACACGCTGCATGCATCATGCACCCCCCTGGAACTTGCAGCAGCCCTCATATGTCCACCTGGTGTTCGATCATGGACAACGTGTGGCACGTTGCAACACACGCTCACACACGCCCGCGCGCACGCACACGCGCATAAGCCCTGACCCTCACCCCCCGCCACCCAGCATTCACTCACTCACCCTGCAGCAGCTGCTGGAGGCCCGTGGCGGTGGCGGTGTCGGCGCCATCCGCAACTGCCGCCAGCGCCGGCTGCAGCACCTCATTTACCGCCAGCACGCCGACCTTCAGGCAAACATCATGGTGGACAGCGATACAGGCTCAACATCCAGCACCCATTACCAATAACAGCATGAAATTCAGGTGTAACAGTAATGGTTGGTCGGCAGTGACGCGATGAAAAGCGCCTGCTGACAATCTAGCCAGCAGGAAGCCGCTGGCTTGGGCGGAATGAGTGTCCAGCGTAAGCATTGCACCAAGGGGGGGGGGGGCTGGACTTCATGCACGCAAAACCTCACACTCAAATGCTGCACACACACGAGTGCAGGTACAGGACGGCTCGATGGTGCCTCCCGCGCGTGTCACTATGTTATGCCTTGTCCATGCGAAGCATGCACTGATTATTGGGATGGTCTAAACGGCATGAATCATCAAGGCTGGGACATCACGCCATGCAGGCGCTGGTCAACGTTAACAGGTGTATTCAAGCACCACTCACCTGCAAGGATACGACGGTCAGCTTCGGTGCGTAGGTGTTGCTCGCTGCACGGTCGCCGCTGGTGGCGGCCCCCCAGGAGGTCGCGGAGGGCATGAAGACCGACGCGAGGGCGACCGCCATGAACACAAAAAGCAGGCCGTCGAACAAGCTGTCCACCACACTGTGCTGGTTGGCGGGCGCGTAGCCCATGCTGGGCTGCTCTATGCTGGACTGGTACCTGTCAGTGAGTGCGGAGGAAGGTCACGCGGGTGGATTGTCAGGGCACTACGGTACAGCGGTGCACACGCTGCACTGTCAGGGTGAGGTTGAGAGACACACGCAGGATGAAGAAAAACAACACAGCTAAAAGTAGTCCAAATGAGAGCGTGTGCGTGGGCATGTGGGTGTGGGTGTGGGTAGGGGTGGGGGGGCGCACACACTTGCTCACACAGTGCATATAATACAGGATAAAATACACACACGGCAACCACGGCAGCTTCCAGACGCCAACAAATGCAGCACGCTGCCAAATCCCCACAGAGCTGTGCTCGCCCAGCGGCCTAGCTGCAAGCAACACTGCAAGTACATTCCTGACCTATGCACCATAGGCTGTGTGCCCGCAGCCAACACCGCTGTTCCCAAGGCCAAGAGCTGCAAACATCGTGCTTGCGCCGCGGTTCACAGTGTCACTTACCCTCCGTAGTAACCCCCAAATGGAATGCCAAAGCGGTACGATGGCTGCACCACAATGGTAGTGGACGAGCTGCTAGGGCCAGCCTGGCGCATGCTGGACCCAAACATAGAGCTGCAGTCAGAAAGGCACAAAGCGCAGACACAGTTGGACAACGGCGCGACCCAGATGGGAGTCGCATACGGGCAGGCACACGCACACACTCAGCGGCAGACTTGGTCTAATCAAAACAAGGCTGGCTCACTCCAATGCATACGCCTGTACGCTATGCTTTCATTAAGTGGCAGGACGGATCATGCTTGAGTGGCTGCACACACACTCTCCCAACACATTCCTGCACAGCTTGACTGGGCGGTGACGTTCCAAACCCCAACCAGGAGCAGTGGACCAAGGCAGGCACGGCATGAAAGTGTACCTGGCTCCGCCGCCCGAATAGGAAGACGATGACTGTGACTTGCTCCCCCCGTATGAGTGGGACGAGGAAGAGCGTGCACCGGACGAGACGCGACCGCCGGCACGACCACCCGAGCCTCTGGCAAGCGCTACAC
Source organism: Chlamydomonas asymmetrica (assembly GCA_001662385.1). Classification (NCBI taxonomy): domain Eukaryota; kingdom Viridiplantae; phylum Chlorophyta; class Chlorophyceae; order Chlamydomonadales; family Chlamydomonadaceae; genus Chlamydomonas; species Chlamydomonas asymmetrica. The sequence goes on from BDDA01000796.1 coordinate 13,252, forward strand.
CTGGTGACGCCAGCACCTGGGTAGAATTCAAAGGTAAAAGTCGAGGTCAGTGGGTCGCCTTTTGGAACCGCTGGCGAGGCACACACTGACGCGTGTTCACAAGACCTGGAAGTGTGTGAGGCGCTTGCCCTGAGAAGCGGGCGCTGTGAACAGCCTCAAGGCTTTGGCAACAAGTGAACAAAGCAGTGGTTGAAGGTGTAGCGTGAGCTTGGACTGCATGCGCAATGTTGGCAAACCCCGTTCCAGTATCTTCTGCAGCCCAAAGACCCAGCCCCAAGGCTGAGGCGAAGAACTAGTGCAAAGCAAAGGAATGGAAAGGCGCATATCTATGGTGCATATTCCGAAAGTGCCAGCACATGAGCAAAGCTTAACGTAAACCCTTGCCAGACTCACCACCGCTGCCGCAACCCCAGCAATAGCCATGACACCTATCGCCTTGGAAAGCCAGCGCTTCCATACAGGTGACTCCTTTTCTACAGGAGCTGGTGCAGGCGCCTGCTCTGATTCGTGTATGTCCGACGGGTGCAGCCCAAGCTCAACCGCAGGGCTGGGGGCCTCGCCATGGTGAGGTTCTAGTGCTGTGTAAATAGGCCATCCAGCGTCCTTTGGCGCAGCAGCTAAGCTCCTCAGCCGTAATTGAACAGGCCTGGCGAAGCTGGTACGCGGAGCAAGAGACGCTGGTGTGCGCGTCCAAGTGACGGACAGCCCGGGCTGACACAGTAGCGTGGTCATTGGTGCGAACAAACTTCACACAGGAGCACAGGAACGAGCGTGTGGTAGAGTTCTGCAGTGTGTATTGCAGGAGTTGTCTTGTAAGCTTGTCGTAAAGCTCTTACTCGACAGCTTTTATGGCATCGTGCCCGTCCTGCATCTGTGATGCCACACGCCTCGTCTGCCTGCTGTGTCAATGCATGCTGGCCTGAATGGAATTGTTCAAGCGCGCATCTACAGAGTTTCAGCAGCTGTACTAGGCAGTCAGGCGGTGGTCCACTTTATGAATGGCAGAGCTGGACCAGGAGCTGGACACCAGGCGACGCCCTCGACCCGCGCGCACCAGAGCACCAAACTTCAGAAAATCCGCCAATACCATGTAAACCTTACTCTCCATTGCCCTGCAATTCTATACAATTTGCACTGCCTGGACAGCTCTCATGCAAGCGCATGAGCCACTCTATGCGGCAAGTGCTATGCTGTGACGCTATTGCGCCTTACGGTTGGTCCAGGGGGGCAGCGCTGGGGTCAGAGTGCTCTGCCTGCATCGTCATGGCGCCAGGAACAGGCCCAACCACTGAAAGACCTCGAAATTGTCCTGCATGTGAAGCGGTGCACTGCACCATCCACAACTGCCTCTGCCTCCATTGCCATGCGACATGGCAGTCGAATGCAAACGGTGATGCATGCACGCTGGGGTTGCAACTCAGCATCTGGCCGGCTGGGTAGCGCAGCGACAACAGCGGCACGCACCGCAGCTGTCCGTGGCTGTACTGCAGAAAACATCTAAGCTTCTATGCCAATGCGTTTGGAGACGACTGTGTGGCAGGGGTGGCACCGCAAGGCGCACGCAGCTGCTGCCCACGCCCAACATCACGACAACACCGCAAGCCGCTGCTGCTGCTGCTGCTGCTATGCACAGCGGCCCGCAAGCACGCCTGCACCCTCTGCTGGCTGGGAAGCATCTTGGTGTGTGGCTGCGCCCAACAGCATGCAGCAGCGGCAGCATTTAGGGCATGGCGTTAACTGCAATGCCCGCAACACAGCGGCTGCCGGAGCCGACCATGCAGTGGGGTCGGGCGCACGAATTGCAGCAGCATGAGCATCAGCCCCAACCAGCAGCAGGCCAAGCAGCATCATGTCTCAGTGTGAGCTGTACTGCCTCAGTGTGAGCTGTAATGCAAGCATCCTGTCTCAGGTTGAGCTGTGCTGCCTCAGTATGAGCTGTAATGCCTCAGTGTGAGCTGTAATGCCTCTTCCCAACATGCCCCACTGACAGCAATCATGACACTGACGCGTGAACACTGCGCCCTTGCGGCAGCCGGACTTTGCACACAAGCGACAGCTGCATGCAACGCCACCCAGTGGCGGGCACGTTGGCGTGTGACAGGCCCCGGTGGACAGCCTTGCGGCCAACCTCTGCCACTTGAGACTTGAACCATGCATTAGAATCTATTAACGTGCCTGCTGCCACTCTGTGGGTGCACGATCATTCAGGGCGGCATCACACGGCAGCAGTGACACTCTGCATCTATGATGCCGATGGGGGCGTCCAATGCCATCCACCAAAGCTCATTAAGTATCATAGATGCGCACAGTAAGCTCACAAGGCGAATCTTGCTGGGCAATGCAACTGTAATTTGAATCTTGATCCTGTGCTCTGCGCAGTTTTTCCGACACTGAGCGACCATGCTGCAGAGTCAACCCAGGCTGACCTTCAGTTCAAGGCGCCCAGCAGCGCCCCTTGCTCTGCGCGCTGCCTTTGCCAGGCCTATTGTAAAGCAGTTGAAGAGCTCTGCCGCTGCCCTACAGAATGCTGAACGGTCTGTTTGCGCGACGTTGGAAGCTCAAAGCGCCGAGGCCCGCAGCCCTGCTAGCCCTGCTGCTGCCGTGGTGGATGAACGCACTGTGGCGGGCCTGAACCCAGCAGAAACACTCGAACTGGCACAGAAATTCACGCAACATTCAGTGCAGAAGGAGTTGCCTGTTTGGAAGCGCTGGCTTTCCAAGGCGGTTGGTGGCATGGCGATTGCTGGGATGGTGGCAGCGGTGGTGAGTTTGGGCAGGAGTTTCCAAACAGCTTCGCTCACGCGTGCTGTTTTTCTGAAGTTGCTTGCAATAAATTCTCCTGCTGAGGCTGCTGTCTTTCGTTTTGCACGCGTGCATCACAACGTCATCTTCGGGCTGAGTGCCTGAACAAAGGTTTGTATCAGCTGGTGCATCGTTGCAGATTTGCAGTCCCGCTCACACTACGCGTTAGTGTTGATCACTGCATTCACATGCTGCCAAAGTGTTGAGGTGCCTCCCCGTGGGCTGCTCACAACGCCCGCCTTCTCTGGGGGAAACGCCCCTCACACTTCCGGGTCCCCCAAACGACGCGCCACCTCTGATGTCACCTTGCCAACTAACCAACCTTGCCTATAAATCTTGCCTCCCACCCAGGTGCTGGCGTTACCAGGTGTAGCGCTGGCCAGGAGTGCCTCAGGCGGCCGTGCCGGTGGTCGTGTCTCGTCCGGTGCACGCTCTTCCTCGTATTCCTCGCCTTCCTCATCATACGGGGGCAGCAGCAGTTCGCGGACCTCGTCCTGGTCCTCATATTCGTATTCGGGCGGCGGATCCAGGTGCATTTATGTGCATTTATGTGCATTTATGTGCTTATGTGTTGTGCCTGCCGAGGGGTGTCGGACTCCACCGCCTACGGTTGGGGTAGTTGGGGCTTGGGACGTCACTACCAGTCAACCTGTGCACGCACGCGCGTGGTTCGTTGTCACTTAAGCCCAGATCAGACTTCCAAAGCCTTGCTTACATGCTTATGTATAGCAGGAAATCCGACCTCCTGCTTCCTTTTGGACCTTGCCGTCGCTGTCAAGCTGAGTCTGGGCTTGTGCCTCACTGGATGCCGCTCCACGTTCAGGTCAAGCCTGCAGCCGTCATACAGCTTGGGCATTTCCTCTGGAGGCACTTACAGCGCTTCTGATAGCACCTCCGACAGCAGCAGCAGCAGCAGCAGCGGCAGCAGCGGCAGGTGAGCGACACAGCTGGATGGGTGACAGAAAGCGCACAGCACGTATGACGGCAGGACTTCATGGTGGTGTTAGGCACAGAAGTAGTGTAGACTACCAGGTGTCATGCCGCACCACTCAAGCTCCTTCAGTTGCAAGGATGAGCGCGCATGGGAAGCGAGCGAGCACGTGTCCGTGCCAGCCCCCAGCCCCCAGCTCACACACTACACACACCTAGGCTCCTCGACGCTGCCCTGTAACTTCAGCCCTGCGCGTTCTCTCAACCGCAACCTTGGCATCACGACGTATGTGACGACAGTGCGTCCACTCCCCGCACCCCATGACAGTACTGCCACGCACTAAGTAACAATGCAGCGGGTATATGGCGCGCCAACAATTCATTGCATGACCTTTTGCGCGCAGGTACGATCCCGCGTGCATATTCATTTCGGTTTGTCTGCATATTCTATTTTACGCGTGGGTTTGTGTGTGTGTGGTTCAAGCCTTGGAGGGCGTCACAAGCAGCAGCTGGTACCAAGCAGCGAGCCACGCGTACGCGCCGCGCCTGACCGTCGTATCCTTGCAGGTGAGAGGTGCTTGAATGCACGTGTTAACGTTGACCCGCGCCTGCATGGCGTGATGTCCCAGCCTTGATGATTCGTGCCGTTAAGGGCAATGCATTCGCGTTTGCATGGACGAGCTGCAGCATTGGACACGCTCTGGCCCGATGGAGCCGTCCTGTAGCGGCACTCGCGCATAAGCGCTTTACAGCACACGAGCGGAAGGCTTTGCCCATCATGATGTTTGCCTGCAGGTCGGCATGCTGGCGGTAGACAAGGGCCTGCAGCCGGCGCTGGCTGCTGTCACGGATGGCGCCGACACCGCGACTGCCGCTGGCCTGGCGCAGCTGCTGAAGGGTGAGTGAGGGCAGGGTGGCGGGGTGAGGGTCAGGGCTTGTGTGTGTGTGTGTGTGTGTGTGTGTGTGTGTGTGTGTGTGTGTGTGTGTTTAGAGATATTTAGTTTCCGTGGGGCCATGCATTGTGATTCTCGTGTGGCCGTGCAGTGTGCGTATGCGTGATGGTGGAAACCGCACCTGATGGAAACTGCACCTGCTATGTGTGTGTGCGTGTGTGTGCGCGTGTGCACAAGTGCACAGCCGTGTAAGGAATTTGAATTGAGGAGGTTTGTGTGGGTTCGTGCTGTTGCACTTGCTGCATGTACAGCTGGGATGATGGCGCAACAGCTGCACTGTCAAGCATTCCTTATGCGGCTGTCCGGGCCCTGGCTACCACCCTGCCCCACGCACCATATCGTCAATGTGCATGTCATTTTGTATGTTATTTGACCATGCTTTTTCCCCTTAGATTTAGGCGATTACATGCAGGGAAAGGCGGGCAGGCGTTAAGCCTGTGCATGCGTGCACGTGTGCATGCAGATGCTTGTTTGGTGATGCTACGCCGGCCTGAGTGCTGTGGCTATGGCCACATCTCAACACGCACGGGCCTGGACGAGCGTACCGCTGACGCAGTGTTTGATGGTGCTTCCCTTGAGCAAAGATCAAAGTACACTGAGGAGACACGCGTCAACTACGGCGGCAAGCGCCGCAAGGCTGCGGCACCGGCGGACATTGGCAGCCCAGGTGTGAGAGTCACTGTGTTGATGCCATTTTGTTGTGTGTCTGCACTCGGCCTGCCGGCCAGGAATGCAGGTCTGACCTCTGGGAGGGACTGCAGAAACGAATGCGAATGCACGGTGGAGCGAGGGGCGGGGAGGGGCCTTGGGAGGTTGATAAGGAAGCAGGGGCGTGTCGTGGACGTGTGGGTGCAGTATGTAACTGTGAGAGTTATGAGAGACTTTTACCGGATTTTTACCGGACTTGAGAGACAAAATGGTTGTCAGGGGTGCGTGCAGCAGGAGGCGACTGCGGGCAACACTTTTGAAACACCTGCGCAGCTGTGCTAGTTTCCATGGCACCTCCTGACGACTGCTGGTGACCGCCTCCGCCTCTGTGCCCGTCTCCTCCTCCCCGTCTCACACGCGCAGGTGCGGCCGCTGCCCCGCACAAGGTGGTGGTGGTGACGCTCCTGGTGATCGCCACAGGCGACGTCGCATCGCGCATCCCGAGTAAGATATCATCGAACAGCGATGTGATCAAGGCGCTACGCACGCTGGCCAGCCTGCCAGCCAGTGAGGTCCAGGGGGTGGAGCTGCTGTGGACGCCTGAGGTGAGCGCAAGCAAACTGCCTGGCTGACTCATAGATCATGAATGTGTGGTTCGTGCTCTGCTGTGGGGTAGTGTGCTACCTTTGCACATGCTGTGGTGGTGTCGAACATAGGAGAACTTTTAAGCTCCGTGTGACTTTGCATGTCAGGATTGTTCACGTGCGTTCACTCCTGAGGTCACGCCACAGCAGTGAATGGCGTGGATGTGTCAACAATTGGAGGCTCCTGATTGGATCCAGGGTGGCATCCCCGCCTGGCGCTGACGGCTGTCCCCGTACGTTGCCTGACACACTAATGGGAGCACAGTCCCCCGCCCCCCACCGAAAGTGTCTTTGCCCTCCTTGGTCACACCCTCTCCTCCCTGCCCTCCCTCTTGCTGGCTGCCTGTACAGGCCATAGGTGACAGCCTCAGCAGGGAGGAGCTGGTGGAGGATTACCCCACACTCGTACAGCTGGTGTAACCACTGATGATAGTGTAATGACGAGCGGTGTACTCACATATTGGTACGATGACAAGGGACAGAAAGATGAGGACAATGAACCGCTGGAGGGGTGTGTGGGGTCTAGGGGGTTCAGGGGCCATGCGACGCTAGTGCTGCTCGAAGGTGTGGCACTCACAAGCTCGAGGGCGTGAGATCGCAGGTTTTGTGAGCGGCATCGCAACAGGTTTGCGATGCACTTCGCCACCAACAGACGCGATGCGTGCACCAGTGCATGGCTACCATTCAGGATGGATGATCTGCTTGTTTACATGTTTTTGGTGAAGGCTCCAGCGCTTGCGCTGGTGATGGGGGCATTCGGAGCGTGTGTTCAATTGAATTTACGTCCCGTTGGGCCATGCAGTACGCTTTCCGTGGGGCCGTGCAGTGTGCTTGTATGTGTGCTTATGTGTGATAGTGGGAAGTTCGCACGCTATTCACGTAACAATCACGCAGATGCTCGATGACGACCACACCATTAGGTGGTTGGGCTATGCATCTGGCTTCTTATTACGCTAGGCCGCTGGGCTTTGGCGATCTTTGTACATGGATTTTGTTTGGCAATTCCAGACACTTCTGTTTGCTTGGTGTGGTCACAGCCTCACAGGCGTCGCTGCAGTTGAGCAGCAGCACTATAGCGCCGATTGTTGACTTGTCACATTCATCATTTTGTGCTGCTACGGCTGTGGTCATGATAGCATTATGTTTACTTAAGTCCGATGCAACGTCGGCGACGGGGGCCATTTTGAGCTGTGAACGATGAGTACCCAACTCAAGTAGTGATGGCGGAGGGCTGGACAACACATGGCCAAGAACACCGAATCTGGCGCTTGCCCCACCTCCCTCACTGCACGTGTTTGTTTACCCCTGTGCACAGTGCGCGCGCTGCACCATCCTCTCACGCCATGTCCTTGCATACACGTCATCAACGTCTCACGCTTCTATCTACCACGACACCTACTATCACCACTGTACAAATCATTGTCTCACGCTACTCTACCATAACACCCTCCTCGTTGGCCCTGCTGTAGCGCTGTAGCGCCTGGCAAGCACCCGTGAGCTGCACTGTGACATGCAAAGGCGCGCACTACCCACGGTGGTGCGGCTGACTGTATGCGGCAATTGGAACCCTGCAACACGATTGAGCGCGTGGATTTGAGTGTGTCGTCCTGATTGGCACCCAGGGCTCCTGCAGCACATCTCACATCAGGCCCCGTGCTGCAAGCGCTTCGCATGCGTAACAAGCAACACAACGTTGTTGCACGACATTGTATGTTGAGTGCGGACCACCACCGCTGTGTGGCAGTGCAGTGCTCAGGCTGCAGCGTGCCCGCCAACAAGCTGCTGTATGTGATATGAGGCCGAGCCGCCTGGCCGCAGTCATCAGGTTGTTACAACAGCGTGATGCGGTGCGAATACTGCTCGGTGCTATGCGTGACATGTGCATGCACTTTTATGTGATGCGCTTCGGGCCTACATCCGCTGCTGCAGGCTATCGCCATTGCGCGGTATGCTTGATCGGCAGGCCTGCTGAGCTGTGGTAGCAAGGTATGTGCCTAGCTTGGCAGGGCACGCTCATACAGCGCACAGCTCTGACGTGATTCTGGGCTCCATTATCATTCCTTGGTTCAGTACAAGGCAGCGCGCTCTGCTGGCAGGTCCCGGTAGTGTAGCGCCGGGCACCTGCGCAGGTGAGGGGCGGGAGTGCAGGAACAACATGCAGCAATCGACCTCTTGCAAGCTATCGCCAAGAGCACAGCCTCTGCACGGAACGGATCTGCTGGTGAACACGCACGGATGGGTTCCGAAGCCAGGGCAGCTTCTGGATGGGCGGAAGCAGACAGGCTTTGTACGTTGAAACGCACAGCCGTCGTAACCCCATCTCTTACATTCATGTGTTTGCGCAGCACCAGCTAGCGCAAGGCTAACGAGGCCAGCAGCGCTGCTCGCTGTGTTAAGAAAGTTACCTGGCGGCCCACTGCGTGTAGCGCCTTCCCGGCACGTCCGACAGCCCCGTCAGCTCCACCAATCGGTCCAACCACACCACCAGCGGCCGCTGCGTGTCCGTCGGCGCCATGAGGATGTCCTGGATGTTGCCCCGCACCACCTCGTTGTACTTGCACTTGATGGGCGGGCGGGGCGCGGTGCCCCCCGCTGCGGAGTTGGCGGCCACCAGAGCATCCGCGTAGCGTGTAGTTGCCTCACCCTTGTCGTCCTGTGAGTAACAGTATGAGCACGCCACGTAACAAGCAGGCAAGGGAACACGTTGGCACCAGTGGGGTGCTCATGTACGATGTCGTCTGCAGCTTGGCGACAGCCCACTCATTGTCCCCACATGAATAGCGGCACGTAGAGGAATAGGCGATGGATGGCTCAGGAACGCGCCGAGTTAAGTCAGCGAGGAAGGGCTGCAACCCCGTGAATATGCGCGCCACCGGTTGCGCACACAGCTAACGCTCATTCGTCTTGTTGCCATGGGTAATGGCGAGGCACAAACGCGTTGTTATGGAGCCCCTTGTGCAAGCACTGCGGGGCTCTGCGCCCTCGCTCACGCTCCTCACCTCATAGCCACACTTGAGGAGCGCCTCCGAGGGCTTGGGCCGCACCGAAGGCAGCCCATCCGTATCAAGCGCGCCGTATGCGTAGTAGTCATGATGATGCTGCCGCTGCTGCCCGGAGTGCTGGCCCCCGCCGAGCTGAGCCATCCGCCGCCTCGCCCCTCCATGCTGCTGACGCACACCATAGCCCGCGCCCCTCCTGCTGCTGATGCTCCTGATCCTCCGATGCATGCCGTTCACTTCGTAGCTAAAATCCCCTGAGCCGCCATCCCCCGTATCGCCTTGCTCCCCCGGCCTGGACGTACTGCGCCCGCGGTACACGATAGCAGTGGTTGAATTGCGGGACGCTCCCCGGCTGGCGCCTCGGTTGTAGCGGCCATGGCCCGGCTCGCTGAAGTTGGTGGCGACGGGCGTGCTGCCGAGCGCCCAGGCCGCGTCGGCGCCCCACAGGTGCGCGAATTCCACCGCCAAAATGGCGCGCCCCGTGAACGCGCGGTCCATGTTCTGTGGCAGCGGTCCCAGCAGGCACTCTGCGGTGCAGACGGAGACGGAGAGGCAATTCACCAGAGCCAGTGGATCGATAGCAGCAGCAGCCGCAGCAGCCGCCGCAGCAGCAGCGGCGGTTATGACACAGAGGTTGTGGTCACCAGGGCTGGCAGTGCACATCCACATGCTGGTGGGAACAGCATTCATTGCCCTGCACTGCAGGGCTTGTGGCGGCAAACAGACTGCACCCAGCGGTGCATTTTAGGCACGTGAGTTTCAGGTCATGTCGGGAATGATACAATGCAACGTTCAAAGTTTCACATGCTGCAAGTTCGAGATGTGCTGAGAAGCATGTACTGAAGCGCGCCACCCATTCACCCCGCCGGCAAGGCAGAGGGTTGCTAGCACGGCTCTCACGTCTGTCAGCGAGGGCCGACCACTCGCATGCCATTTGGTCCAGGGAGGCACCGAAGGGGATGGCACTGCTAGCCTCAAGGTGGGTCCAAGGGTAGGGCAGAGGGGACGGTTGTCCTGCGCTTGTTGCAGTGGAGGCGGCTCGCTGATCCCTGCCTGCCGGCACCGCCTGCAGCCCACAGCAGCGGACCACAGCAGTGCAGGTGGCTCAGTGCGCGTTGGGCAACATACATCCTGCACAACCCCACTGATGTTGTATGAACAAGGCGGCGTGGTCGTGTTGCGCACATTCAGCACCTGATCGCTCTGAGGTGCAGCTGCTGTTTCATCCGCCAAGTGCAGGGCAGGCGTGTCACAAACACAAGCACAGGATCAGCCACCAGCGCCACAGCATACGTTTCCACAAACCTTTTCCAAACCCTTTTTTAACCCTTGCGATATGAGCACATGGGGCCGCCGACATCCTGATCAAGCCTGGTGTCATGGGATGACTCATGACTCACCCAGGGTGCATCGCAGGGCATGGCCGGCCACGCGGCCACGCCGCCGACCGCAACCGCCACGCGCGCGAGGTCCTGCAGGGCGTCCAGGTAGGTGCTGAAGCCTACACACGCAATGCAGTAGGCACGCATGTATGATGGTGACGCGCACAAGTTGCACGGCAGCACGCTGGACATGACGAGGCTTGCAAAACAGGAGGTGCCGTTGCAAGGACATGGCCAGTGGCCAAGGCCGGTCTACCCTCGGGGGCTGAACCAGCCAGGCTGTCAGCTGCGTGCGTGCCGGCTGGCCCCAACACACCCAGATGCCTGGTCAGCGCTTCGCCACCTCAACCACCAGTACTTGGCCCAAGCCCGCGATTTGGGTCACGCATGCATGCAGCATGGGGCTTCGCATGCGGCCCTGGCAGACCGGCGCCATCGCCCTCCCTGTACCCATAGATGGAACTAAATGGAAAATGCGAGAATCCAACAAGCAATCTGCTGCACTGCTCAACGCAATCCTCCAGCTCGTGCCGTTCGGTGCGCGCTGCGTTGTGCTGCATGTGGTAGGTGGCTTACCGAGCTTGGCGTGAATGACGCCCGGCTTGTACGCCACCAGCCGCGCCAGGGGCGTGTGCACGTTGTCGTGCATGCGGCTGCCGTTCACCAGCAGCCGCGTGGTGTAGTACACGTTCTCCGCGCCGTGGTAGCTGAGGGAAGGTGAAGGTTGGAAGGCACCCGGAACCGATGTCGTAAATGACGCCCACCGACGACATCATCAGAAAAAGCAGGTCGTTAATCAAGCGATTGACTTTGCATAACATTGCCCATCAGGCCATGGATGAGTGGATTAGTGAAATCGTTTATGGTGGATGTGGTGTGCGTACTGATGAGTATACATGAAGGTATAATGCTGCCCACAGGCGAACAACAGCAACCAGTAAGCAACCAGTAAGCAACCAGTAAGCAACGCAAGGCAGCGCAGTAAGCGTGCTGAGAGCTAACTCCCGCATGCTTTGCTGGATCGGTGGGGGATCGGCCCAACACCTGTACCATGCAGATGCTGAGATGCAGAATTGAGTAATTCGCCGAGTGCAGGACAATTGCGGCGGCCTTGAGTGTGACATTACGTTAGTACATTCATAGAAGCTTTGGCCAATTCCTCACGAGAAGAGTCAGCAAGCGGCATGCCCAGCCTAGGCATGCGCTCACCTCTCCGCCATGCTCCAGTCGTAGTGCCCCATCAGCTGCATCACCAGATGGGTGGGCTCAGGCGCATTGCGGTAGCCCGCAGGCAGATCACCCAGGTGCGCGATTGCCTGCGTTGTACCCACACACGCAGGCCGGGATTGACTATAAGCCAACCACACGGACTACGCCGTAGCTCCAATAGCTCAAACCGCAGCTCCAATACCCGAACCAGCGCCCTCCCCCTGGCCCCCCTCATTTTTCATCACATCAGGACGATGTGAGCTCAAGGCCACGATTAACAACGCCGCCGTTCCTGGAACGTATACAGTGTGAGCAGTGCGGGTGCAATGGAAGCATCACTGTAGAAGGGCACATTCATGGCAAAACCAAGAAGGTGCAGGCGGGTGACGCCTGCCCGGGCATCCAGCAGCAGAACAACATTGGGTGAACTTGCGTGTGGGAGCTGCAGTCTGCGCTTGAGGAGAGTGATGGTGCCGAGGACACCATGGGCAGCCGCAAACCTAGCGGCATGTCACATGTCAGCGCTGACACATGGCCAGCGTTGCCGCTTCCCATGTTGTCCTCGCCGTCATTTCTTTTCTCAAGCGCCGACTGCAGCTCCCCTCACAAAGCACACCCCGTATTCCATTGCTGGAGGCCTGGGTAGGCTTCCAGACCCGTATGGGTGTGTGCCAGTCTTTGAGTGCAAGACCAGAGACAATCTCCGAAGGAGATGAAGAACAGCAGCATGAACAGCAGACCCTCACGTGATATCAGCCTCACCGGGGCAAGCGCTGGCCGCAGATGGCTGTGCCATGCCCCGTGTTGAGCTGATGAATTAAACGTCCCGAACAGCCAGCTGCCGAATGTACCGCCTGAACCTGTGGTGCGCACACGCAGGTTACGCAATCGCGTCAGGCAATGCACAGGAGGTTGGGCGCGGCACTGGGGATCCGCATGAGAGGCTGTGCAGCTGAGTGTGCGCCGCAGGCCAGGCTGCACGAAGAGGCACGATCCCACCCGACATGCACACCTGCGTTGCGTTTGCGCAACATACAGGAAGTGTCGCCACACAGCGCAGCAAGAACACGTGGGTGAGAGTCGTAGTGCTACCGTATTTCTGGGAATTTGCGGTCAGCAGCGCGTGCTGCATGCACGCGCTGCTGGCCGCATATTCCTGGGAACTGCTGCATCAGTCAGCCGGCACCCCAGGCGCGCTGACCCTGCCCAGCCAATCGATCAGCCTGCGGCGTGCACGGGGTGCTGACATGCATTTCGCGCCTGAGCTGTCTCATTCAGCAGAAACACACCGTACACAGGGTATACTGTACCCTGCACTAAGTATACATGGTGGTTTGGAGTTTTGGCATCCTGCAAGACTCCTGGCGGTGAATAAGGCAGTACTGTAGCAGCTGAGCCTGCCGCTCACCATCAGGACCTCCCAACACGGTCCACATCTCAGAGGCATGGCTGTGCCCATATGACGATGTAGGGGGCAGGGGCACACCTGCACCACACACATAGCAGGATGACAGGCTTGGCGCGGGTTGTTGCTGCTGCGCCCTGCATCCACCCTGGTGGACACCATCCAGCTGCTTCAGTACACCGCAGCACAACCTGATGGCCCCGTACAGGGCAGCCGCCAAAGCCAAGCACGCACTACTGAACTCAATAGCATTTGAGCGTAGCTCGCAGGCTGAGGCATGCGTCAGCAGACTTCCTCGTGTAGGCTCCATCATCCCATCCAGATTGCCTCCCCAACCCCCACCTAGGTCCTCCCATGCTTGCCGCAGCATCTTCGCGTGCGGGCCCGGTGGCCCCAGCAAGCTGTCGCCGTTAGGAGAGGAGGGCCAGCTCCAGTCTGCAGAGTTCAGGAGGGGCACCGAAACGAGCACGGCGCTCTGGTGACGAGCGTGTACCGGTATCTGGCACGGGCGAGCGCTTGTGGTGCGTGGAATGTGCAAGACGGATACGGACGAACGGTGGGGATGGGCTGCAAGTGAGGATGATGATGAATTGATGATGCCATTGGCCTGCACCAAAGCAGGAGCTGCTCCCACCCAGGTGCATGGCCGACACGCATGCGCATGGCAACGTCAGCATTAGCATTGTCATCCGCAGCAGTATATACATTTTGAGTGGACCGCTATCAGCGTTGAGGACTGGCCAGGCTTCAACAATCAACACGCCAAGCCATGCTGCCTGGCATATTGATGCTCTGCTGTCATGTGATGGGCATCAGGCGCAGGTTGAACAGGCAGCAACGCACCTTGAGTGTTCGGAATGAGTAGGCCAGCGCCGCGCATGTGCACGCTGGTCACCTTCCTGCCGGCCGCTGCTGACAGCAGCTCCTCAAGCTCCCCACTCGCTGACTGCGCCTGCGGTGCGCTTGGACCGACAGCACACGCCCACCAAGCAGTACGCCCCGCGCAAAACATTTCAGACCTGGCTTTGGTTCTGTTGATTGCCAAAGCGCATGCAGGCTACGATTAGGCATGGGACGGAAAGGATTTGCAGCACGTCCGATGTCACTCACATCACCACACGTATGTGTTGAGGATAGGCAACAGACCCCCTGACAGCCACATCCGTGCCAGGTAGGTCGCGCCGCAGAACTGAAAGGCTGCACTGCAGCAGCCCTCCTGAGGCCTAAACAACGACGGGCCGGTATGACCACAGGCCGTTGCACAGCCTGCCGGGACGGTGCTGAGTCGCTGACCTGGCGCAAAAACACAGGCGCTGCTGGGTACAGGAGGACTTCGACCCCCCTTCACCACCCCTTCACCCCCAATGCTCACATGCTCCAGTACTGCATGGGGCACTAGCTCCTGGATGATCATGTCCAGCTCCTGCAGCACCATACCCCAGGACATCCCAGCATGGATGCCGGCGACGCCGCACGCACGGGCACACAGCACGGGCACACACGGCACACGCGCACATCGGTTCTTTGAGTTCAGGGTTGCATGTGGCAACCGGCACATATTGCAGGATAATGAGAATCTTGTGTGCCATAATGCACACATCTGATCTCACTGAGCCTCCTATGTTTCTGCAACAGTGCCTCAGCTAAAGCAGCTTGTCCGTGATACAAATCTGCAGCGATCGTGGCTCCGTCACAGTACGGTAGTACACTACCTTGCTCTTGCTGCCTTCTGACCATGCCGGGTCGGCCTGCAGCACGTCCTGCAGCGTGTTGTAGTACATCGTCCGCCCCGAAACCGCGCTCAGCAGTACATCGCTGAGCAGCGCCTCGTCATCAGGCAGCAGCCCGTCATCATGGCCTGCACGCGTGTCAGCGTGTCCAGAATAGGAGATGTGTTGTGTGTGTGTGTGTGTGTGTGTGTGTGGAAAAGGCTCGTGTGGGGTCGTGCAGTGATCAATGCTCGTGGGGCCGTGCAGTGTGCATATGCACACAGATGCACTCACCGCGTGTAGGGACAGCCACCCCCCCCCACTGCATGACGCATGGGTGGGATACGGTATTGGTCACCACAGAGCACATGTACGCTTGTCAGTTCGTATCATCACTACTAGTTCATGTTGGCGTCGCCTCTCATGAGGCAGGATGAAATCCAAACAAACAAGTATGTGGGCACTGTGGCAGGCAGGAGATGCCGTACTGACAGTGCCATGCATTCATGTGCTACGGCCTTGTGCTATGGCCCATTGCTATGCCCTAGTGATACTGCCTCCAAACAGCCCCTCCCTGCTGCCCCCCCCCACCACACCCCAAACCGCACGACACACAGCGCCGCACCGTGACATGCATACAGCCATACACCATACTCACGCCAAGCCACGCTGCTGACAGCCTTGAAGGCTCGTGCGTCCTCCAGTAGCCGTGCCGCGCGGTCCACCAGGTCAATTAGAAGAAACGCCACCGCCCCATTGCTCGCCGCGCCTTGCACGTACATAAAACCGCCGCCCGCCAGACTGCCCGCCTGCCGCGCAGCGGCGCCTGTAGCCTCCGCGGACATCCTTCTTCGCCTGCCAGCATGGCGGGTGTGGGCCGTGCTGTCGACATGCTGATGGACCCGTGGGTGGTGATGCAGCTGTAGCTCATGTGGGTTGTGCCGATGTGGGTCACGCGAGGACTGCAACCTGCGCCGGAGTTCCGGCGACCCAGATCGCGCCTGACCCACATCGGAGGGGCCGTGTGGTGCAGCTGCTGATGCGGCTGCAGCAACGGCCGACCGCCTCAGCCCGCCCGCCTCTGTGAACAGCGTGTACTGAGCCGCTGGGGGCTGCTTCACGCGAGCATAGAAGTCACTTAGCGGTATCGTGTCAGAGTCGATCGAAAGGACTGAGTACCCTAAGAGTACGGCACGTGCTGTGGTGTATAGCCTAAGCCAGCGCATATGCTTGTAGGTCCCCTCTGCAGGCCTGCGTTTGAAGAAGCTCAGGCCCGAGTGGTAGCGCCGTGACTGAACCTCGTCCCTGTCCCTGTACACCCCACAGCTGACAGCTGACGCAGCGGCGGTGGGTGCGGAGGTGGGTGTGCTGTCAGCGCTTGCGCGCTCAAGTGCCTCGATGGTGCCAGCTGCAGCCACTGCCACGGACAGCCTCCGGCAGCGTGATATGGTTGGCAGCAGAGCAAGGATGTGGCACTGGTTAACTGCCCGGAATCGCCCCCACAGCTGTGCGATGATCTCGGGTCGCTCATCGGAGGTAATTATCACCTGCAGGACAGTGCAGAATATAAGAATCCCGTAGTCAGCGGGGCTTGGCAACAGCGCAGGAGGACATATCTGTCGGAGGCACTGCACATCCTGCCTCATGGCTGGCACTGTCGCACTCCCATGAAGAAAGGGAGCAGAAAGACGGACTGCAAAGAAGGTTTCAACCTTTGCTTATGGATTGGCATGTCGGGAGCGCTCTGTGCTTGCTGGGCGTCCACACATGCTTCAGCGTTGCTCCATGTACGCGAGTTACAGGTCTCCAGGCATGGCTCTCATGCGTGTGCGTTGCAGAAGCGCCAGACACATCCAGTGCTAAGGTACACAAACGGTTCTGAATACGTGCTGCAGGGCACTGGTGCTTTGACAACAACAATTCTGCCGACCCAGCACCTTGCTGCCAAAGACACACACCTCTCCCCTGTGCGCTGTTGCGTTCAGGGCCTGCTTCAACTCCCAAGCCTTGTCTAGGTATGAAGTCCAGGACTCTGCTCTTGGCTGACAAGATGCAAAAGTCGACTTCCATCTGTCAACACTCCGGCTGTGCGACGCCGCAAGCAAGTCCAAAAGCAGCACAAGGATAGCTGGTACCAGCTGCGCCCATGCAGACAGCCTGCAGATCATCATGCCTTCACCTTCGCATCCTCGCCAGTGCGTACGAGCGGGCACAGAAGGTGTGACTGAGGAGCGAGCAAGCGGGGAAAAGCACAGTAAAGACTCGCACGGGTGCTTAGTGCTTTGTGCCCTGAGGTTGTAGTAGCAGTTTCAGCAACACAGTACTCACGCTTGAGCACCCCAAAAGTCAGGAATTGTGCTTTCCTGGTTTTGCATCGGTCGGGACCCCAAAAGGCACAAATGCCACCATCGGACTGTCGCAAGGTCAGGCGAAACCGCCAAGGGAGCGCAAGCCAAGAGGAGTGGAGCGACGGGCATGCAAGCGCACAAATGTGTGAGCACAGGCGCAGCAAGGAGGGGGGGGGGAACGGAGGGACAGGCACTCCGAGCAGTCAAGGGTGGATGAAGAGGAGCTTGGCGCACAGAAGTTTGGCGCACAGAGTGACTCGCTATCCTGGGGCCCGAGACGGAACACGACAGGATGCATGGCGACTCGTGCAGGCATCAATTACTATGCCTGCACGATAAACAGGCTGACAAGGATCTCATGTGAGTCTCTTTGCTGCCGCTTTCGACCTTCCCCTCCTCTATCACATGCAGTCAGGCAACATCACGCGCATTCACGGCGCATGCACAGCTCAGGCTTCAATGTGAGTGTAGCACGCTCACATGCAACACCATCGTGTCTGGAGTGGGTGCGTGTCGCTCCTATGGATGTAGTGCAAACTGCAAAGCCCTGCCCGTGCGTTGCTCATTGTGAGGCACAGGCAAGCAGAGGCGTCACCCCTGAAATTGATTGTGCATGCACTGTACACTTGGTGGCACTCGCGCACACATTGTTGAGTACCTGTGCACACGAGCGCAACCTTCCACCCCACCCTCCCTACCCCCTCCACCTCCCCCTGCCTGCGCTGACCGTCAACACCTGCGCCGCCAGGTTAGCCACAGGTGTACCGCACCTGTGAGGTCCCTCCCCTTTTCGGTGCCTCGGGCATTGTTGACGCTGCTAACCCGTTGTTGTCCTTGCGTGTTTATCTTGGCCTGTCCAAGCGCTGACCTGTATGCCGCCCGCTCGTGGTCATGCACGTCGTTCAACATCAGCATGATCCCGCCAGCATGGACCAGGGCTGATTGCCGCCCCATGCGGTACCTGGTGGCAACCGGGGGGGGGGGGAGGAGCCTTCTTGTGTTATGATCTCCCGTGGGGACATGCCTGCATGTGTATCCATCCCGTAGTTTTCCACAAGAGCACTGCAGTCGCGTTGCGTTCTTGTATCTGACTTTCTTTCCACACAAGCACACGTGCACTCACCAAGCTCACAAAGCTCACATATATTCTTTGATAGCTCTGAGACAAAGCTGCTTCACCTGTGCTTGTTAGCCTTGTATTCGGAAACAACGCAAGATGCGGTTAGGTGCCGCACCACAGGTCGTGCGCACGACGCGGCCCGGGCGCAAGACAAGGGTGGCTGTGTCAGCGGGCTTAGTGGATACCTTGGTAAAGCCTTTCACGACAGCAGGCCAGGTATGCTGGCACTCTCCCACTGTCCGCCCTGCGTTCTAAGCACGTCTGGCCCGATCGTTGCCAGAGCCGCACGTCCCTTCATCTCGTACGCGGATGTGTGACCCTTGCTCTTCTGCAGCTACCTGACTTGCGGAAGGGCATAGCTACTTTCTATGATGAGTCTAGCGCACTTTGGGAAGATATGTGGGGCGAGCACATGCATCACGGTGAGTGGTCGTCAGGTCGTTGGCCCGTCAACAGTGAGGAACACTGAGTTCCCACGCTGTGATTCCAGACAATGTGTTGCTCAGGAGTTCAAACGAATCTCACTGGTTGTTTGGCTTGCTTAGGGTACTATCCGAAGGGTGCTGCGCCCAAGAGCAACCAGCAAGCACAACTTGATATGATCGATCAGACACTGGAGGTGGCGGGAGTGACCGAGGCAAAGGCGGTGAGTGTCCAGGGCTTCATTTATGCGTTCAGACATGGGAGCACGTGTGTAGGCCCCTACTGCAGACCGCTCGGCAAGACCTTCTACTTGGCGCGTTTCCTTGTTTCCGTTGGGTGCAGATGGTCGACGTGGGATGCGGGATCGGCGGCAGCAGTAGATACATTAGCAGGAAGCTTGGGTGCACTGCGAGGGGTATCACGCTCAGCCCAAAGCAGGCCAAACGCGCCAACGAGATTTCGCAGCAGCAAGGCTTCGGAGACAAGCTGTCGTTCCAGGTGAGTCCTCCCGGTTCAAAGCCTTCCCAAAGCTCCCTGGCCTGCTCTGCTCCCTGAACTCTGTGGGACTGCTGCTATCGTCAGCCAAGTACGAAACGTTTGGCTGGGGTTATGTGCAGGTTGCGGATGCTTTGAATCAACCGTTTGACGACAAGAGCTTTGACCTGGTAAGCTGTGCACCATGTGGCGCTTGTGGCCTGCACTGCAACGAATAACGCTGTACTCCCCCACCTAGTGCCGTGCTCTGAACCGGGCATGGATAAACTTGGGCATGGATAAACTTGGCTAAAGGTGAACGGTATTGGAATTCATGCCAGCCGGCTGAGCCTTTGCCTGGCCGAATGCCGGACGTGCTGCTGCATGTGCTATGCCGTAATGGAGCTGCCTTGCTACGCCGCTGTACCTGGCAGGTGTGGTCCATGGAGTCTGGGGAGCACATGCCGGACAAAAAGTGAGTTGCAGCACTGAGCGCAGAGTGGGCAGTTTGCTTGGCAAAGCGCGAGTGCCGAGTGGTGTGTGCATGTGGAGTCTGGCTTGAGAGAGTTGAGGCAATGGCGCTGCGGACAACCAAGTTGATTTTTGCGCATGTGTGAGCATGTGTCCTACCTGATGTTATCTGAACTAGCTCTGTACAGCTACACCTTGCTCATATGTTGCATCACTTCATGCCACTGTATGCCATACGGTACCCGCACACATGCAGCTGCACATGCAGTGCACACGCCATACACACGCGCACCATGCACGCTGCGCTAAGAGTGACATCCGCCACCGGCTGCTGCGGAATGGGTTTTGAACAGCACGGACACGTTGCACGCTGCATTACACCAAGCTTCCTCAGGGAGCCGTGTGTTTTGCGTTGGGGCCTGCGTTGTTTGATTTTGCGCGTGACGCCCGTGCGCTCCCAGCGTACTGAGTCACTGGTGGCAACGCTTGAATTGGCTCATGTCAGCCTCCCTCCCGCCCTCCCGCGGCGCCTGACACCCCCCTTCACCGTGTATACGCACATTGTACGGCCCCACGGGAATCACACCGCACGGCCCCACGTGAGCATGTACTTTTACCCCATCGTGCGTTGCACGGTCCATCATGGATGGCTGCTACTCCCCCTCCCTTTCCCCTTGCCTTCACCTGCCACCCAATACCGTTACAACCATGCAGCCGTGCACCTGCTCCTGCGCATTTTGGCATTTGCTGTGAGGGAAAACGGCATGCGTACCGTCCGCGCGTGCGATCCCACCGTCCCCTACACAGCTAGTTTGTGCACCTGCTCCTGCGCTTTTGCGGTGTGGCGAAACCCGCTTGCATACCATCCGTTCTGCGCTCCCGCCCTCCCCTGCTGCGCAGGCAGTTTGTGCACGAGCTCGCGCGCGTGTGCACGCCCGGCGGCACGGTGATCGTGGTGACGTGGTGCCACCGCGTGCTGGCGCCCGGCGAGGCGCTGAGTGGGGACGAGCAGGCGCTGCTGGATCGTATCTGCGAGGCCTACTACCTGCCCGCCTGGTGCTCCGTTGAGGACTACCGCAAGCTCTTCGGTGAGCAACATAGCATGACATAACATAACAAGGTAACATACGTAACAACGTAACAAACGTAACATAACATAACCGTGAAGGACGACCGCAAGCTCTTCGGTGGGTAACACAACTTTTCGGTGCATAGGTTGGTGACCCTCTTCTGCTTTTCTGGTCCCCATCTGGGGGGAGCATGGGCTGTGTGGCCGACATGCTCCTGATGTAACATAGTATTACATAACATAACATGACAAAGCATAACTCTTCGGTGAGTGCTAGGCCGCTAGCGCTGCAGTTAGCGCGCCTGCTGCCTGCTGCCTGCTATAGCACACGTGTGGCTAGGGCGGTCCGTACAGCTGTTGCTGATGTTGCTGGTGGATTGCATGTGGTCTGCCGGCCAGAGGGCCCCCAGGGCCAACAACCTCGGAGAGGGGGTCAGAAGCGCCAGCTCAGCATCGTCGCGTATGCCTTTGCACGTTGTGTGCGCGCGCGTGCGCATGTACGGTAGTGCACAACTGGATGTAGATACCGACTGCGTCCAGCCACCTGTGTGCCTGTGCGTGTGTGTGTGCGTGCACCGCTGATGCTATGCAGAGGCGGAGGGGATAACTGACATCCGCACGCGCGACTGGAGTGAGGAGGTGGCGCCGTTCTGGGGTGCGGTCATCGCGACGGCGTTGACGGGGCAAGGCCTTGCGGGGCTGTTCAAGGCCGGCTGGACCACCATCAAGGTGGGTGCCAGGTGTTCAGCAGCTCATCACTGCAGCATTCAATTCAATCACGGAATGTCGCTATGGGGTATGATCAGTGGTGCATGGTAGTTGGTAAACAAGTGGAGCAGTGTTTAATGCTTCTAGTGCGCGTGGAGCACCACCAGACGGTGGTATGTTGGGTGCTGGAGTAGAGGTAATTGCTGGTGTTCCCTGGCGACCAGCCGGGCAGCACGTGAGGAGCAGACAGCAGTGTTGGACGGATTGCGTGGGTGTGGTTGAAGGCTGAAGAGCAGTGAAGCTAACACCACGAATAGCACTTGCGTACTCGGCTACCAACTGCAAGTCCTGCATGGTAGGCGCATGCTGCCTGGGCGAGTGTGTGCGGTGTGGTGGGGCCAGCGAAAAGGGCGATAGGGGGTCATTTGCATCACAGGAACTTCAAGCGCTTGCTTGGGGTTCACATCATACACTGTGTGCGTCTGTAACCTGCGACCAGCCTTGCTGTTTCATTGGATCAGTCAGTGCATGACACGTAAGCCTCGCCTCATATTCCGCCAATGCCGGTATCCCGCAAGGTGTAATAACAGAGGGCCCTCTGTATTGAGAGTTTGCACCTTGCAGCGCACTCGAATACCCGACTTCCAATGCCGCCTCCCCCCTGCCCGGTATGCCTGTTGTGTTGTGGTTGCCGCATGCAGGGTGCGCTGGTCATGCCGCTCATGGCAAGGGGCTTCCAGCTAGGGCTCATCAAGTTCGTCCTTATCGCGGGGAAAAAAGCTGGAGCGAAATCAAACTGAGCAACCCCATGCAGCGGTACACAGTCCAGCCACCCTGAGCGCTGGGTGGGCCGGCCACTGAGCAGGGTTGGCGGCGGTTGAGCGTGTGGCTGCATCGGCACGCGCTCCGGCTCCGAGGGGCTGCGAGCACCTTCATCCCTATCTCTGCAGGGCAGGCTAGCTCCTTGCGCAAGAGGTGCAAGATGCAAGAGGTCAACACCTTGTGCAGTATTGCTGCAGTTCGTTTCAGGACTGCGCTGCAATCCGCCAAGATTCGCTGTTTGAGTTTGGGTGGAGCGTGCTCCCCACAAAATGATGCCAAGTTGCGTTCCCGGGACGTTCAACGGTGACATTATGCCGTGATTGACTTGTATGTCAAAGCCTGGTTTTTGACAACATAGGTGGGCAGTACCTGCTCGCGTTCCCGCTGCATCGGAGGTTGCCGCCGGGTACTTTGTGTGTGGTGAAGGTGTGTGGCTAGAAGCAGCTGGAGTTACGATTTCTTATGTTGGGGTACAGCTGAGACGATGAGAAACAAACCTGCTTTTCACTGCTTGGAACGCCGCTACACGAAGGGGAAGCTGCAGGACGAAAATTGTGAGCGTGTCTTGTAAGACACCAGAGACCAGTGCCATTCCCTAGCAGCAACACAGCCTGGTCTGTTTGTTGTGTAATCCATGCCCGAGACCTGCCTGCACTGCGCCGGAACTTTTCAGTGCGCCATCCGGTGGTGAGCAGAACCTACTCCTACAAATGACTGCACAGGGTTAGTTGTAGTTGAAATAATCTGCACACAGCTTGGATGCCAGGGAGGTTTAGGGGCAGTCGTACACCAGTCTGTTGTTGTGTGCAAGCAAAGTAAGTGTAGAAACTAACGTCCGTAAGCCTTGCTTGCCATATGTCTTGTGCATGCAAGCTTTTGCTATGAGGTTTGGCGCCCCTGCTTCAGCCCACATAGATTCAGCGACAATGGATATCAGCATGAATGTTGACGAGAGTGTTGGTCCAATAGTACGATAGTCATAAGCATGTTCAGAAGCATACAGAACACCTTTAACACCTTCCCTTTCACACAGAACAGTGCACCCACCATACTCCGTACTCTTGAACAAGTCGGTTCCTGGTTCATACACGTCACGCCCCAGTTGCCTGGTGAGTTGCGCCACGGGAGGCTGCCCTACAAAATGACAGGTGTGTTTGACGTTGACAATAGCAACGATAACATGTGTGTCTCAGCTATGCCGTTGTGCAACCGACTCTACCTCGCCCTTGCGAAAAAGCGTTTCCTCATGCAAGTCAACACGTGAGGGCCGTCGTGAACTGTTGACTTCGTGGTTGCACTGTTGGTATGCTTGGGAAAGCAAGCTATGTTTCAAGACTTGCTGTACTCAACCCTTAGCCTGCCTTCATACGTCGTGTCTCACTCGTTTTTGTACCGGCGTGAGCTTGGGCTCGTCGCTGCCCCATGCGCAGCAGCCACAGTTGTTTGCTCTGACCTGCTTTGCCACGTCGGGGTGTGCAGGGCTTGATATCGACCGTTCCCTTAATGATATTATTGAGGAGCGAGGAGGGGGACGAGGGGGCAGGGCACCTCGTGGGGCAACCAGCGGCGCAGGGCCCAGGGCATCGCTGCACCCCTATGCAAGGCCAGACAGCAGACACGAGCGTCAGACGAACAACAAAAGCAAGGGACTCATAGGGGAGGAGCTGGACGCGAATGTGGAGTTCCCGTCCGTCACCATAAAGGTGAGGTTTGCGTGCTGCCTTGCACAGAGTGAACCCCTGCAGACAGAGCGGTGAGTTTATGGTGCTTAAATGAACATCTGCTTCTTCCTGGGTTGACTTCTTGCTGGTGCTTTTGTGTTGCTGCTGCCAACGGCATCGACCGCAACAGCCCGCTCTCAGAGGAGGGGGGCAGCGCAAGCAGCGATGGGTTTGAAGCTGTGCCGTTGACCACAAATCACTTTGCCCTGTATGGAATGCTGGTCTGCTTTTCTGATAACAGGTTGGCTCTCAACAGGATGCCAAGGAGGTTGCAGAGCGAGTTTGCACTGCGTTGCGGACCGGAAACGGGGAGGCACCGGCCCTGCTGACCATCGGCAGCTCGTCAGTCAACCAGGCAGTGAAGGCCATCGCAATTGCTCGAGCGGAGCTTGAGCAGCAGGGTATTGAGCTGGCCTTTCAGCCGGCTTTCCGCCACAGTGATAGGACCAAGCCGCTCATTGCGTTTTACCTGTCAAACGAGCGTCAGTACAGCTCGCAGGGAGACGAGGTCCAGCTGACAGTCACCAGCACGGGCAAAATTTCACCTGTGGCAGGTGCCATCGCTGGGAAAACGCGACAAGGACAAAGGGTAAGCTGGAGCGTGCAAACAAGACGTTGCCACCGCTGTGTGCAGGGTTTGACTCAAACGGCATGTTGGGTATCTTGCCGGTGTACACTGTGCATGCCTCCAAGCAAGCCCAGTCACAGTCCTGCTTTCAGCGCTCTGCTTCCCCTCTGTATGGTGCTTTGCGTGCATGAGAAACGATGCTGTTGCCACAACAACTTTGACCTTCGCTGAATAGCGTGACCTGCACAAGTCAAGCAGCTGGGATGGTACAACGTTGCTATTCTCTACGAAGCGCGACCACACAATGCGTTATGCACAAAGAGCCGTGTGCAGCAGCCACCAACGCTGTGTGCCGCCCTGTGATACCCGCCCATGTGGTCACCCTGCAGGTGAGCCTCGCAGCAATCGGCGTCGACGCGGTGTCAAACGCAGTGCTTGCAATCGGCAACGCGCGTTTGTACCTGGAGCAGGACGGCATGGACATCAAGGTCATCCCCACGTTTGAGAAGGTGGCCAAGAACGGGCAGACGCTCACCGCCGTCGTGATGCACCTGATCGCGGAGCGGCTGTAGGCGGCCCTGCGGGGGCGAGTAGCCAGCAGCAAGCAACTGGGCAGCCGTAGCAGCCATGGAGGCACGACAGGTGTGGGTGCGTAGCGCCACAGGACAATCGCATGCGTTGAGCGGAAGCAGCAGCGGCGGCACCTCCTCCACGGCCGGAGCACCGTGAGAAGCTGCTCGGTGCAGCCCATTGCGGCGCGGTGTTGACGGCAGCTATACCGCAGCAGCACCTGTGGCACCCGCAGGACCTTGCACCGCTACTGACACCAGGGTGATAACCAGCACAACAGCACTGCGGAGGGGCTTCAGTGAAGCATCGCGTGCGTTACCACGTACCTGTACCGTTGGTGATGCGCCAGCGGATCATAAGCCGGTACCGATCACGAATCACGCTACAGCGCCGCCAATGCGGCTGCACCTGCGCGGCTGGGCCCACAGGACAGCGCCTGATCAGCGGGCACACTCGCCGAGCTGCGGTTACTTCGCTGTGTGACGTGGACATAAGGGGGGAAAACGGGGAAGGGGGGGGAGGGGAGGGGGGGGGAGGGCACAGCGGGGCCACAGGTAGCCCGTGATGTACAGCTGAATGCCTTAAAGAGCTGCATGGGGGCGTGCACGGCTTTACGTGCACATGCGATGATGATGGGTGTGTTGGCAGTCCATGGACACACACACATCCACACGCACCCTCGGCCCTCGCACGCATGCATGACGTCGGACTGACAGACGGCGCATCGCCACACGGTAGCGTGGTTGACCTGCTTGGACTCGCTGCATTGCGCATTTGCTGTCATGCATGGCCGTTTTGTGAGGCCGCAGAGCCTAGCATATGTTCCGTTGCATGCCGCATCTACTTTCTCACTGCAAAACAGCACCTCTCAGCACGAGCTCTGTGTACAAAACCTCAGTGCTGGTTTGGCTGGGATGCAAGTGCACGCATGCCATATGTACATGTTTGTATGTATGTACCGGTACACATTGCCGCGACTGACTGCAACGTGCATGCTGTCGTGCAGCATGCTGGTGACCCTGGGATGCCACGCCCTCGTTCCCTGCATGCCGACAGTCTGACGCCCGCTGCTCACGCCGCTGCATCCAGGTGCACCGCAGGGGAATGCCCTCACCCCTCACACCCTTCCAACACTTGATTTGCCCCTTTCCTTTTTGTCCTTGCACTGCATTGTGAAAGTCTTATTGCGGCGGTGCCTGTGCGTGCATGCGTGCGTAGATAATGTGTTGCGCGTTGGTGGGAATGCCAGGGCCTTTCTTGCCGTACCAGCACAATAAACCTCCCTTCGCATGTTTTGTGGGGTTCTAAGTTCAGTAGTTCGCAACGCACTTGTGTTTTGTGGAGGTCTGGACTCGTTTGCCATGGCAGGCTGCTGCACACCATGGCACCGCCTGCAATCATGTCTCTTGCGTGTTTCCAGCAAGGACCAACGGTTACGGCTGTTCAGGCCCGGCCTGCACTACTTTGTGCGGCGCTCTGCTAAGCATGTGATGACCCGAGCGCATTGTGAGCACCGAGCGTGACTGCCCTGGTGCCGGCTGCGCGCTCTTGGCACGCGCCACCGCTCCGCAGCCGAGATCAGCCACACAATCAGCACTTCCTGCAAGTTTAATAGGGTCTCGCACCTGTTTTGTCCCCATGACCAGCACTTGTACCGCTCCCTCCTATCAGCCTCCTGCATGCGGCTGCACCTTCCATGCATGGCGGTGTTCATGCCACCAGCGCCGCTGCCTCTTTCTGCACCCCCTGTACAATTGTGATTGCCAGCCCCCAAACGCCACCCACCTCTGCTGCTGCTGCACCCATGCGTGTCCGTGGCGCGTGTTACGCCTGTGCTGCCTCCCCTTGTGGGTGACCGCGTGGCCTGGCCAGTCACTGCGCTCGCACGCATGGTGCGCATGCACACTCAGTGCTTGGGCAAAGCTAACGCGAAGCTGGCGCATCTTCCCTTTTTGTCCGTGATGAACATGACCCCTGAATATGGACCTCTACGGTGTACGGTATATTTCATGCGCACCAGCTCGGCCTACGTCGTCACCTGCAAGGGCGTGCGTCACTCCACCTGCACCCCCCCCTGCAGCGCCAACACTAAGATGCGGCTGCGGCATGCATGCGAAGGCCCTCGTGGGAAAGTGGGCGGGAACCGCGGCACCGAGTGGGCTGTATGAGCCAAGCGCCTCTTGCACGATCTTCGGCCCATGCTGGCGCTGTGTTATGAGTTATGACATGCCCGCATGCACGCGTGCATGCCCTCACCCGGTCGCCCACCCCTGACCCCCGACCACCTCTCCCGAGTGGGTGTATCACCATGCCGAAATGCATTTCGTGTTGTTCCGCAGTTGTACTTAGGTGCTATGCGCCGGCCGAGCCTCTGCGTTCTGTGACCCGGATGCTCGGCGCTGACTGCCCCGCCGATGCGGACGCTCACAGAACACTACACGAGCGGCTAACGAGGCTCGTTTGACCACATCTGAAGCGCACACCGGCAACGAACGACCGCACGTTCAACCTAGTGCACACCCGCACGGCTGCTGTGCGCACACGGATGGCCGTTTGCATGCAGAACACAGCTTTTGCTGTGATGCCCGTTGGGCGCTCTTCCTGGCCTATCTCCAGGGCCGGATGCCCATGCCCATGTGCTCACCCATGTGTACTTGGCAATCCTGCGGATCTCGGTGCAACCCACAAGGTCCTGGAATCGACAGCCATGGTTGTAATGCCGTGGACAGGGCTGCTGGCAACACCCCGGATGCGTTACACCTGGGCCAGGGGCCACAGCTGGGCAGCAACTGTAACCATAATCGTGCCACCCAGACAGCAGTGCATTTCGTTGTCCGGCTTGCCATGTCGGCTTTGGGGTATTGAGGAGCGCCACAACAAGTCATCCCCCGGGCTCACCCACCTTGCTTTCTGTGACCACGGTCACCACCCGCATTCCCCACTCCCCAGCGCAGTGCGGCCAAACGCTGCGCTTTGGCGAAATGTACCCGCGAATACATATCGTATATGCTTGCATGCACTCCCACTGCTATGTAGCTGCATGTGCTGCATGGCGTATAGAATGCAGACACCGTCTGCCAGGCGTCGCATGTGTGTACAGCTTGTGCGATGGTTGCAGCGGTGTGGTAGTGTGCTAGGGGAACCACTGCTCCTGCGGGATGAGGGGTGCGGCGGGGCTGGCCACCACCTCCACCACCTTGTTGCGCGCGCTGGGCTGCACCAGGGCCGCCACGGTCACGGCCGCGACCTGCGCACGAGTGTGTACAACAGCAACTGTAAATCGCGCTGTGCTGCACACATGATGGCTCCCTGCCAGCTGACCGTTGTGAGGCAAGCGGGGTGCGCGGCGGTAGGCAAAGGTGGCCGAGCGCACATGCAAACATACACTTGCAGGTGCATGCCTGTGCATGATATGGCATGGCGGTGCTCCGCACGGCGTGTGGTCCCTGCAGACGCGGTACTGCCGGTTCACGTTTGCGCACATGCGTGTGCGCGTGCATGCGCGTGGTGCAGGCGGAATTCGTCGGCGCATGTTGAACGTGCAACGGGTGGAAGGTCATGGAATCTAAGCAAAAGGTGCGGACATGCCATGTGTGCCGCAGCTGCATGTGCACCCAGCCCGCCGGTGCAGCCTTGCAGTCACGAACATTTCAACTCGGCATGCATATGTGTCCACATGCCACTAGCCATGCACTCAAGGTCACCTGATGCGTTGTGAACGATGGCAAAGCCATAGCAGGCGTAACACACGCTTCCAAACCACTGGAACAGCAGCACCAACATGAACCCAAGGCTGGATAGGCCCTTGCTCACTCCCTGCCCATGCGCCTAACGCTAGCACACGGCTTGCCGAGTATTGCGACTCAGCACCGCACAACGCCGCCTACACGACACGAAGACATGCGTATTGGGCGCTGTGGCGGTGTGTGTGCACGGATTAGTGCTACCATACGATTGGCTGCTTTGCGCACCGTGTCACGGGAGATCTCACGCCCCGGGTCCGTGTCTAACCCAAACAGGGTGTCCTCCGCGCCCACAATCAGGTTGCCAACCTGCAGCACGAGCAGCGGCAGCAGCAGGGGCACCACCTGACGCGCTCGGGCGTTACCACCACCATAATTTCGGAATGCTGACACGTAAGCTGTGTGCTTCATGGACTATGCAAAGGCATACGATACGGTCAGGTGGCCGTGCTTGCTGGCTCGGGTTTTTCCCTGCATGCACGCAGACAGCGTGGGGGCCCGACAACAGGGCAGTACAGGGCAGCACGGCGCTGCAAGCAGACAGGGCTGATGGCAGCAATGGCACCTGCAACGCACCATGCTTGGCGGGTCGTTGCTGAGTCCTCCGGGCCTGAAGCACCCACACAGCGGTCGGCAGCGCAGCACACGCAGCGCAAGCAGCAGCTCAGCGAAACCGCATATGGACGACTGATAAGGCGTTCGTGGGTAGCAAGCGTCAATTTCAGTGGAGCATGTGGGGTGCAGCAGTGTGGTGCATGTATGGCAGCCGACACATGCCATAAGGTGCGGGTGCAGTTGCCTGTTCAATGTTATCCACCACTACCGCAATCAACTCGCCTGACGATTGTGTAATCGAGTCCGGACGCCTTCAGGTACTTTTCAGCCTGATGCAGCGCAGTCACGCAGAGGAAGGAGGGAGGGAGGATCAGTATTGTTGGAAGCTCAATCATGCAGCTCGAGCATGTTCCACAAGTCTGTTTGATCATAAGCATTTCCACTACCTCCTCATAGCAGCACGCATAACGTGTGTTGGGTCCTCGCACCAGTACGGGAACACGCTGCCAGCACTGCTTTTGCCTTGGCCGTGTGCAAAGTGCTTGCGATGGTGCAAGCACTCTCCAGAGTTCGCACAGCAACCCTACAGGGGTCCAAGTGCTGTGAGCCTGAGCCTCCTTGACACTCCTACCGTATGCAGTCACACCGTACTGCCGTGCACATAATACCGGTACTCCCACTCGTATGCAAGTACCATGATTGTAATCTTTACAGTATGCGGTACGAAACCCCTATAGCATCCAGTATGAAACCCCTACAGCATCCAAAGATACAGCTGTACTCCCGTGCTGGCCGCAGGTAGCGTATGTAGAGTGGTGTGATGGACGTTAGAAACTTTACCCCCTCGCCCCCACCACTTAGGCATTGCATCACCCTCCACCCATCAGTGTATGTCAGCGCACCACAGACTTGTGGTCCAGCACGCCGCCGAAGAGGTTGAGGAACTTGTAGTTGGGATTCTCCTGCTGGCCCACGGCGGGTGCGTTGGTCAGCAGCGACGACACCAGCACAAACTTGGACGCGCCGGCGGCCTTGGCGGCGTCAATCAAGCGCTTGGTGCCCACCTCGTCGACCTGAAGGGTGCAGGCGAGGGAGGGAGGGGTTGTGATCTGGTTAGTACCACCTGGTACGAATCACCAAAGCAGGGTGGTCTACGGGCCTGCCTGTGCGCCGAGGGGGGGCCATGGCGGTGACGGCGGGTGCGGGTGGAGGGTGGAGGGTGCCCCCCCCCAGACACTCACACCACCACCTGTGATCAAGCCCAACTGCCCAAGTACATGCTACGCTACGCACGCTGTGCCACTGGTGAATGCGGGCCGGCTGCTGACCTGTCACTCAGTGACACTCAACACACTGCAACCTGCGATCAAGCCCAATTTACACGCCACACGCGCTGATGACCACCGGCTGACTCGGTGACACTTCCTTGACACCCCCCAAACCTGCGATCAAGCCCTAGTACACGCCGTGCATGCTGTGCCACTAATAAGTGATGCCCACCGCCGGGCGGACCTGCGTGTATCCTGCCAGGTTGAACCCGGAGTACCCAACAGCGCAGATGACCGCCTGCGCGTCGCCAATCGCCGCCGCCAGCTGGCTGCTCGGGCACACCGCACACACAACCACCAGCGCAATCAGCAGGGCTTGGTCAGGCGGAGGTATCTGCTGCAATACCGCACTGAAAGGAGGATAATAGTGGTAATACGGGGCATATCGTATCGTTCCTGATGGGGGACGCCATCAGGCATGCCTGGACCTCACCTGACGCTGCCGGAGAGGTTCGCATCGACGATTGTCACCTTGGGATCCAAGCCTAGCCCCAGTGACTGAGCCTTCTTAGGGTCCTGAAACGTTGCGGTACATAAATTATGTAATTTTACATTAGGAGCAATGTTATGTTGTATACAGGCCGGGGTGCACAGAGCACACCCACAGACGTCCCAGTGAGAGCTGCATGCGGGTGGGTAGTGCGGGGCCTCAGCGGCTTAGCCTACACCTGGCAGGCAGGAAGCCCCGCTCGCTCGAAATCAGTGCAAGCAAGGCGCAGGTACGGTCCATTTCCATATGCTCAGATGCAAGTGGAGGAGAGCAGCATTGGTTCATTTGGTTGGGATCAATGCGTGGTAGCAAGGCAGGGTGGTGTGCAGGTCAGGCTGGCTGGCTGGCGCTGACATGCCAGACGGATGTGCTTCTAAGAGCATCCCCTTGACCTGACGCAAGAGGCCAGTGCATGCGAGCCAAGGCGCCAAGCGCTGCGCCTCTCGTGTGCCTCAGCAGTGCACACGTGGTGGGTAGGGTGCAGCCTGGGCCACCCCCGTTTGTGCGCCCACCCAGACGTGGCCCTGCCCCCGTCCTCTGCCCTTGTGCATGCCAGCCACATCCAGCACACACCACCCATTCCAGTACCAACCTTTCCCTATTCGGTCAGTCCTGCACCCTCACCCTCGTTTCTCCCTCACTGCGCCCGTATGCTTGCACGCCTGCAGTCGCTGTCAACCCGCAAGGGCCTCGATTGCAGCTGCGATGCACACAGTGTTGCATACAGACTGCACTGAAACCTTGGTTTGTGTGCGGGTATTCCACCATAGCTACTGTCCGTCCTCTGCCGTGTGAGTGTGTGATGCAACGAGGTGGGGGAGCTCACCCGCACGCCTGCGCGGACCTCGTACCCAGCTGCCCGCAGCTGCTGCACAGCTCTGCGCCCGGTGTTTCCTGTTGCGCCTGCTACAAACACCTGCGAGCCACCCGCGCAGTTGAGGGGATTCAGTGCAGTTAGTATGGCGTCAACCGTGGAGAGCTGGTGATCATTGCGCAGCGGTCATTGCCTTCAGTGTTGTTGAATTTCACAGGAAGTTTGCTCTGACAAAGCACAGATGCACAAAAGTCCTCACCTTAGTTATGCCTTGCTCAGCCAAAGCGCGCAGCAGCTGGCCCTGCCACAAGAGTTGGAAGCCCACGGTGCTGACCAACAGCGCGCTGCGGCGGTCCATGCGTACCGGCTTTTGATGAGCATCCTGCGCATTTTGGACAGAATGTCCGTCAGGAGAACCACATATAAGTGAGCAGGCGCTTGTGTCGCTTATGGAGCCATAGAAAGTGCTCACATTTTGCACCAGTCAGCAAGGCGAGGAGCTTCTTTGGTCCTCCTACCCTCAACAGTAAGTGCGAACCACATAAGTGTAATCGCACAGCCAAGGGACTCTTCATTCGCCAGGCAATTGTTATCATGCTGCCTGTAGCACTCTCTCAGCAGGCAACCCACTTCATGGACCTCGGCAACGCCTGTTGTCAGCTGCAGTGCCTGCTGCCCGCCTTGCGAGGCTCGTGCACAAACACGTATGTTTCCCGCCTTCCTGGCGAATGTTCCCTTCCGCGTCGCAGCCGGCAGGCGACTGTTCACCGCGCTTGCTGCTCTCAGCTGCATGCCGGGCTGCATTCTTGGTAATGTTATCTAACACGGATAGTGTTCACAGCGGTAGTGTTTCAGACCAGACACTCCTAGCTTTGGCTACTTGTTCAACGATACAGCAGCCTGTGATGTGAACGGGTCAGGGGTGCAAGGGGCGGGCACCGTAAACCTCCATGCCGTTTTCTTTAAGGCCCATCGCATCGACGTAAACATCTATCTTGCCCCCTCTCGCCTTATCCAATATATGCAAACAGCCGAGGACACCTTGATTGCCTCTGTACAGCAGTCTGCTGGCTGTCTTGTTCTTGGTGGTCGCCTTGTCTCGCCACCGCCAGGTTTTTTACCATCGACTTGTGTCCTTTCAGGAGCCAGCGCTCGGTGGCTTTCTTAATAGAAGGGCTGTTTAAGTGGTTGCACTGTAGGTTCAGCCTGCTTGCTGAGACCTTAGGGCAGTCACTGACAGGACACAATCGCAACACCCCGCTTGAGGTGTCCCAACGATGACTGAGAAGCAGCCGCTGCTGGCTGATTCGGAGAATGGCGGCACCAAGGACGTCAAGGGCGTCAGCAAGTCTGAACCATACTTCACTAAGAGTGCTATGGTCGTGGGATACTATGCACTCTGCTCATCGACCATGCTGGTCATCAACAAGGTTAGGACCGAGTCGGTAGTGTTGTGACAGATGCGCTTAAGCTGTTAGAAACTAGGGTAGACCTTACAATGCATTTGCTGATACGAGCCTGATTGCGTGTGCCTCTGTGGGCGCTTGCGTTTGTGTTCGCCTGCTGGGTGGAACGGAACAGGTTGCCGTCCACACGCTGCCCAGCCCTTGCTTCGTGCTGATTTGCCAGCTGTTGACTTCAGCAGTAATTGTCAGGGTCCTGGGCGCGTTTGGGACGCTGGACGTGGATAAACTTGAGTGGCAGAAGGTCAAGGCTTTTACATTGGTGGTGATTGGATTCGTCGGAGCTGTCTACTGCAATATCAAGGTCCTGCAGCACTCCAACGTGGAAACGTTCATCACTTTCCGCTCAAGTACCCCCCTGGTCCTGTCATTCTGCGATTACATTTTCCTGGGGCGAGCGTTGCCCAACCTGCGCTCGTGGGGATGTCTGTTCGTCCTGCTGCTTGGCTCCCTCGGCTATGTGCTCACTGACAGTGGCTTCGTGGTCGAGGCGTACGCTTGGCTGGCAGCATGGTAAGTGTTGAAGCACGCCTGCCATACAGCGCATGCCACTTCGCTGCGGGGTAGCGCCTCTGTCATGCATTTTGTGCTCTGGTGGGCTTGCTTGACCAAGGCGGTGAAGAATTGGGAGCTAGGAAGAGCACTGCACCGCTGCTGTCGGTTGTGACTCTTGACGTGCTGCTGTCAAATTGATGATTCGATGGGACACCTCAACAGGCGCTTGTGGCAGCAGACCCTCGCTTGGTGCATAGTGCGGCAGTTCACTGACAAAGCCTTGCCAGAATACTGTGCTGTAGTTTCCGCGTCTTCTGTGTTTGTACCTGCCTGGTGGCACTTTGACGTTGCCACCGACTTGCAGCACGCGCCTAACACGAGCCTATGCTCTGCTTTCGATTGCTTCCTGCTCAGGTATGCTTTCTTCACATTCGATTGCGTATACGTCAAGCACATGTGCGACACCGTCAAGATGACCAACGTGAGTACCCGCTATCAGTGTTGCACGTGCTTGTGCACACACCCACACACCCACACACACCCACGCGCACAAGGCAACGGCAACTCACTCCGAATGCCTTTCAGGGTCCCAAGCGTGTCCCCCCCCCCCCCCCAC
>BDDA01000797.1:11186-53541 GCA_001662385.1 Chlamydomonas asymmetrica
TGGATTCTTGCAATTGAGAATCACTGGATTGGACTCCCCCTTGCGGGTGTGTGTGTGGGGGGGGTGATGGTGCAAGTCAAGGTGTATTGTGTTGATCTTGGGCCGCGGGCCCTGCCCTCCGCAGGTGTGCAGCTGCTGCTGGACGGTGTGGTGGACTACTTGCCGTCACCCACCGAGGTACGGTACATCATTATCACTCATCAGCACAGCGTTGATCATGCCCATGATGCAGGGACGGATGCTTGTGTCGCATGCCATAAGCCTTGCCCTGGCCATGCGCTCAGGCGCTCATCCATTTATCGACG
Source organism: Chlamydomonas asymmetrica (assembly GCA_001662385.1). Classification (NCBI taxonomy): domain Eukaryota; kingdom Viridiplantae; phylum Chlorophyta; class Chlorophyceae; order Chlamydomonadales; family Chlamydomonadaceae; genus Chlamydomonas; species Chlamydomonas asymmetrica. The sequence continues at coordinate 11,492 of BDDA01000797.1, forward strand.
CATGAGCCCACTCGCCAATGGCGCGGTGATGATGCCGGCTCATGCAGGCCCTGCGGCCGTCACTCCTGCACTGTGTTGTGCTTGCGCTGCATGCTTGCTCCTGTGCGCTGATCCTCGGCGCTCCTCACCCTGCCGTGCCATTCCCAGCGCTATCCCTGGGGTACTGTTACCGTATTAAGGTTCAGCACTGCTGCCGATTGCTGGTCCGGCCAAGGTGGGCCAGGTGGGTGATGTTACGTGGAACCATGACGAGGAACCGCCGGGGGTTACAGGGGGGCCAGGCTCGTTGATACGGCTGTGCGCCGTGTGTGCGCCACCTTGTTATGGTGTGGCTGTGGGTGTCGTGTTGTCATCGTGCAGGTGGTGAACACCGCGTTGGACTTGACAGCCGGGGAAGCGCCCTTCACGCTGCCGTGCAGCCCCAGCGGTCCCTTTGTGGGGCTGGCGTTCAAGTTGGAGGAAGGTGAGCGAGGCGACATGCGCACCAGCTTTAGCCCTGTTGTTCTTGTTTACTGTAGCTGCAGCTGGCGCTGGGTGACTGCCTACACTTCTTTGAAGATTCTGGTTCTGGCACTGGCAATTTGCCGGTGTAATCTATCCACTTATCCACTTATCCAGAACCGGGAGGCCGAGCTACGGGGTCATTTGTCTTGATCTGAGAATCACGGTACACTGCGTGTTCCTTGCTGATGCTCACCATGCGATGCCACGAGGCCGATCAGTGGATGGGCAACCCAAGCCGACCGCTGTGTGAGGTGCCTGTTGTGTCGTTTTTTGGTGCAGGCAAGTACGGGCAGCTGACGTATGTGCGCGTGTACAGCGGGACGATCCGCAAGGGAGACACCGTGATCAACAGCAGCAACGGCAAGCGGGTGAGCGACAGCGGTGGGAGGCGACCCAGGCGACATGAATAGCCTCCCTTGACCCGTATCACCATGTGCAGTTGTGGTGGGGGCGGTAGTGTCGGTGCTCAGCAGAGGTGCTGGGGGGTGCAGCGGTCTGCAGATTGGTTCAAATAGTCGAGGTCCACCAACCGAAACACGGTACTGGAGCTGTATGGGCCCTCGTGAATGGCGTGAGGCTACCCCTCCATGCATCGACCCCGGTGGTTTCTCTCAAGAGCGAAACTTGCCCAGAAACGCTCATCTTGACCATGTGATTGGCCACACCTGATTGCCTGTGTCATGGCTTTGCACGCACGCCCTGCAGGCACATGTGTTCACGACGACCACGTGTGATGTGTTGCTGTGCGTGAATGCCCAACCACTGCACCACTGCCCCTGGCCATTGCTTGCATGCTACGCAGCACAAGCTGCCCCGTCTGGTGCGCATGCACTCAGATGAGATGGAGGACATCACGCACGCATCTGCAGGTGAGCTGGGCAGATACGTGCAGACACATGCAACCCATGCAGTGATAGGATGCAGCACCAGAGGGCGCGGCAGCACCAACTGCATGCCATACAAGCATGCACTGCTGCTGCTGTTGTTTGTTGCTGTGGTTCAATGGGTCATTCCGTGCAACGTAATCTTCATGACAGCTCTGCGACAAGCGAAGAAATGTGTTGGTCACATACTTCGTTCCTTTGGTACCGGATCCAGCCCTCCTGGTATTGGCGGTTGTCCTGGTATAAATGTAGACTTGTTATACGGCCACTGCCTGTTACGTGGCCAATCTCCTGGTAGACCCATTGTGTGGCCAATGCCTGTTGAACATGCGTCTCGTTATAAGTGGCATCACGGTTATGGCCCTGCAGGCGACATTGTGGCGTTCTTCGGCATCGATTGCGCCAGCGGTGACACCTTCACCGCTGCCGCCTCGGGATTCAAGACCGAGCTCAAGTGCGCTATGACGTCCATCCGTGTGCCGGACCCCGTCATGAGCCTCGCGCTGGTGGGTGTGCCACGCAAGTGCCTAAGTGGCACAAACAGACCCTGCTGAACATGTGACGTGACCTGTGTGGTACAGCAAGGGGCTGTAGCAGCACACACTCGGAAGGGTGGAGGCAATGCAATGTAATGGACGTTCGAGCTGCGTCTAGAACAACTCCGCAGTGCCGGGCAGGAGCACAAAATCCGACCTCACCAGCATCTGACCTAGCATGACTACCTAGCATGACTCATATTGTTGTTGAGTGCCAGCCCGGGAAGCGCACCTCTCATGCATTGTGTATTCATGTGGGCGGTTGAGGGCTGAATGCGATCGTTTGGCATCGTCCTGCATCACGACGTCTTACAGGTGCCCAAGGTGCCGGACCAGCTGCCTGCGTTCAGCAAGGCGCTGCAGCGGTTCACGCGCGAGGACCCCACGTTCAGGTAAGAGGCCGCGCTGGAAGCATAACGAGCGGCGATAATACTCATGAAAGGGTGACTAATGGCATGCATGGGCAAAAGTGAATGTGCGTGCGTGGGCGAAAGTGACAGGCTGACTCAATTGTGCGTTCGGTGCGGCCGAGTCCCTCCGTCCGTGCTGGCAGCCTGTACACACACGCACACTGCACGGCCCCATTGGATTTACACTGCATCGCCCTCCTGGAGCAAATTCCTTCAACTCAACCGTGCGCCGGCGCCGCATCAGGCCACATGAAGCACGTGTTATGACAACCGTCACATGACTTTCTGAATCATGCTTTGTATTGGAACATGTGGAACCATGGGACGAGTTTGCGATGCTCGCTTTGTATTTGCTGCTTCTCCCACCTGGCGCATGACACTCACGCTTTACTTTTTGCGTGCCTGCTGCTCAATGCATGACGCGCGTTGTGGCGGCAGGGTGTCCACGAACGCAGACACGGGTGAGGTGGTGGTGAGTGGCATGGGGGAGCTGCACCTGGAGGTGTACACAGAGCGCATGCGGAGAGAGTACAAGGTGCGTGTGTGAAAAGTATGAGTGCCCTCCTCGTCAAGCCTGCTTGTTGCGCAGGCGGACATGCATGCGGCGGGTCGAAGGGCAATCTTGATTGGATGTTAAGATGGCACTTTTGTTTGGGTGCCAAGCCGGCGCCTGCTGGATTGGCGCTCTGCGTTCCCTGAGGCGGAGTGAGCGCTGGCCCAGGGGCTGTGTTGCACCCTGCACTCGCATCCTGATCATGCACCCTCGTGTCCTTGTACGGTGTCCTTTGCCGTGTCCTTGTGCTTGTGCCGTTGCGCTGTATCGCTCACTTATGTCGCTGTGTCTGTGTGTCCATGCGCTGTGTGCTGCAGGTGGATTGCGAGGTGGGCAAGCCCAAGGTGAACTTCCGGGAGACCATCAGCGGGCGCTCCGAGTTCAACCACCTGCACAAGAAGCAGAGCGGAGGCGCGGGCCAGTTCGGGAGGGTCATAGGTGAGCCTGCCTGGCACACGGTGCTGACATGGCGCTGTAGCAACCCTTATCGGCCTCGTAGGTGTCTGCGTCGAGGTGGCACGGAATTTGCGTGCGCTACAAACCCACAGCACAGCTATGATGTCCTAACCACCGCTGAATGCTGCACAGGGCTTCCTTACCTCTGTCGGCCGTTCCGTTGCGCCGTCGTTGGGCTTCTGACACAGACATCAAATTAACAGCGCGCGTGGAAATGCTGCGTTGGGGTCTGCGTTGGGATCGGTGAATCGTCGCTGATCTTGTTGGCGGCATGTGGTGGCTGTTGTGGCTGTGCGCAGGCTATCTTGAGCCGCTGCCGGAGGACTGGGTGCCGCCGCCCAACGCGGCGGGCGGGCTGCGGTTTGAGTTCTCTAACCAGCTGGTGGGCAACAACGTGCCGCCCGAGTTCCACAACGCGATTGAGAAGGGTTTCCGGGAGGCAGTCAACAGCGGCAACCTCATCGGTGGGTCCGTTTAGGATTTCGTTTTCAAATTCAAATGTCGAAAACAAATGCCAAATTCGCCCCCCAGTGTGGAAGTGTTAGTCATTCTAGGGGGAGTCAACCTCAGGCTCGGGTGCACCCTTACGTGGTGGCGTGTCCTGATACATGCAACGCATTACCTGCGCATTTACGACCGGTATCTTGCGCACGTGTATTTGCCGATCCCAGCTTGGCGGCAAGGTTCACTGCGCTTCCATAATTGTCAGTGGTTGGGTCGTCCCGGCCCTAAGATGGCTGGGGCCACAGCCAAGCTTGCAACGGTAGAAGTGTTTTGCGACTTAAAGCGCTCATGATCTTTGACAGGTACCAGTGTTTAGGATGAACCTACTTCGAAGGGGCAGTACACGCTACGGCCCCGGATGTGCATGCTCGCCTGCCGCAGAGCGCAGATCCACCTGCATGTGGCACACACTCCTGCGTGTGTATGCGGCGTGCGTACATGTCAACATATGCGTGCATGGTGCGTGGTGCGTGGTGTGCTGCGTGCCTGCAGGTGCGCCGGTGGACGGTGTGCGTGTGGTGCTGCTGGACGGTGCGGCGCACGCCGTGGACTCGTCCGAGCTAGCGTTCCGCATCGCGGCGGTGGGCGCGTTCAGGTGAGCGGGGCCTGGCTCCATACAGGTATAGGTCGCAGCAGCTGCCGCAGGCATTGCAGCATGCATGCCTGGCTTGCCCGCACATGCAGTCGACTCCATGCTGTGGATGCCCGGAATAATCAAGGCAAGTTGCCTGGAAGCCTCATTGAATCACCCGCCTGCACTGTGGCTTGCTATGTACAGTGCAGCAACCAGTATGCAGCTTGGCCTCAACAAGCGGCACTGCCTTGTGTTGGCAGCATGCGCAGCAGGAGCCCACAGACGCGCCATCTGCCAAACCATCGATGCCCCTGACTCCTGAGTCTGGGAGGCGCTGAGGTGGGGTGGACGCAGCAGCTCGCTCATGTGTGTGTGTGGGACGGCAGGTCCCCCCAAAAAGCACCCTGGCAACGGGGTGTATCATTTATTTATTTATTCATTCATTTACCGGTATTTATGTATTTTGTTGTTGTGCAGGGCGGCGTACCCCGAGGCCAGCCCCACCATCCTGGAGCCCATCATGAAGGTGGAGGTCACGGTGCCCGCAGAGTTCCAAGGTGCGCTGCGCGCACGTGTGTGTGCTGGGGGCAGTGAGGCACCCCTGCCCGTCACGGACCATGCTGACCATGCTGACCACACAGCACTGCTGCATGCTGAATGTGCAATGTTGAGGCACGATTCGCGCCTGTTGACAATACATCAATACAATACCAGTTAAGGGAGGGCTTAGAACCTCTCCCGCGTCCTCACCTCAACCCTCCATGCCATCCTAAGAACGCCGTCTCACCTTGACCATGCATCGTCTCACCTGGCCGGCCCACGCATGCCTTGCGAGGTATGTACTGCCAGAAGGAATCGGATGTGCATGGTATGAACTAGTACCGTACTGATGTTGTTGTACCGCAGGCACGGTGATGGGGGACCTCAACCGCCGGCGCGGCGTGATCATGGACTCGTTTGGCCAGGGCGATGACGCGGTGGTGCTGGCCCAGGTCCCGCTCAACAACATGTTTGGCTACTCCACCAGCCTACGCTCCAACACGCAGGTACGGTAGGGGGCGATTAGAGAGCGGCAACACAATCCCACAAGCAAGCAGGAGGTGCACATAGAGGTGCACAACGCATGTGTGTGTGAACGTCCCGGGTGAGGACCATGCAGTGTGTATATGCCTATAGCTCATATGACTGCCCCTAACGGTGGCGAGGTGTCTGGGCTAACCTGCCGGCTGCCACAAACACGGCAGCTGCACGCGTGTGCGCATGGCTTGTGAGCGTGACGCGCCTGCTTGCCGCCACCGCAGGATAACACTATCGCACACACACTTTCCCCTTGAGGCACGCTGCCCCGCAGGCAGGCCCCTGCCCTCCCCTTCAAGTCAACTGCCGCTCACTGCACCTGACTCCTTTTCATAGCGCCACCGTAACGCGCGCACTGTGCCTGCTGTGCGTGCTGTGCGTGCTGTGCGTGCTGTGCGTGCTGTGCTGTGCGTGCTGCAGGGCAAGGGCGAGTTCAGCATGGAGTACTCGCACCACACCGCGGTGCCGCAGCAGGAGCAGCAGGAGCTCACAGCACACTACGCGGGAGGAGGCGGCGGCGGCGGCACCAGCAGCGGCAAGGGCCGATGAACAGTCGATCACGCACCCGTAGTCGCCCCCCCCTCCCTCTCTTGCTGACGCTACTGTAACCCTTGTGCTGCACGCACTGCTGACTCTGTTCTCAGTATAAGACAGTATTACCGGTGTTGGGATTGGATTACGGTGCCGGTATGGAATACGGTGTACGTGTTGCGCTACCGATACACGGCTAGGACCAGCCCCCATGCGCTCACACTGCATCAGCATCAGCATCCGCCCAACAAGGCATGTGCATGACCAGCGGTACGCCATGGATCTCTCTGGCCAACGACGGGTCTAGCTGTGTGTGCGGTACACTCGGTAGTTTCTCCGGTACGGTGCACCGCTCACATGCCCTGCTCGCCAACATGCAGTGCGGCATGGATCAGGACCTGCCCCTACCTGGCACACCTGCCTGGCACACCCGCCCACCTATCCACCCTGCATTCCCGTGTACTGTCTCCTCCCCCCCACGTACTGCCTCCTCCCCTGCATACTGCATGCCCCGCGTGCTGCCTCCCCACGCACGGTCCAGTGGGAAACCCCAGCTGGGATGAAGCGCCCCTCCTCCTCCCCCCTCCGCTGGCGCGTTGATCCAGGATTGCACACCACCTGGGGCATTTTCGCATCCTTTTTACATCAACCCTTGCGTCTTACCCTCTCCTCACCCGACAAGAGCATGCTTATGCATGCTGAACGTCATGATCCCCCGCACCCGCGTTACCGCAGCGGCTGACTGCACCCGCTTACGTGCTATGAACCGGTAGTCCGCGCTGAACAAGCAGTGAGCAAAGATGCAATGCCCACGCGTTGCCGTCGCGTCAACGCTCTGGCGTTGTGTGTGCATCAGGGCTGTTTCATCAATTCAGTATGAGTGCTACATCAATCGTCGCACGCTTGTCCACCAGTTTTATCGGCCTGGGTGCTACAGCGGGGCCAGCGGATGCCTGTCCAAAGGCGCTTGTACCAGGCAGTAGGCCATGCGGGGCGGTTGTCGCTCGCAGCATGTTGCTTGCCTGCTAGAAACCCAATGCGTGATGGTATCATGGTGGGGTCTCACATCACAACTGGTCTCATTGCTTGCAGCACGAAATGTCCATCATGTGCACAGCATGTATTGTCACAGCTTTTCTCCACATGCCTACATGTGCAGATGTGTGCTGCTGGCAGTACTGCTGATCACTATGATGACAAGGGTGACATTGGTGGTTGTGGTAATGATTGGCGATGCATTAAATTGCATTTGCATCAGGTCAGCATTCTGTCAGCACCCTGAACATGCAGGACTGCCTATGTGAAGGACACCACGCTGACAGGGTGTGTATAAGCACCTTTCACCACTAAGCGTTGACACCACCACTGCGGTTGAGGGTGTGGCCCCCGCACAATCAATATGCTGGAGTCCTTGGATGATGCGACGTTTTGGAACGCGTTTGCAATTCTGGGAGCAGCGGGAGTTGGACTGCTGACTGCGGTTCTAGGTTACCTTCTCAACTCGTATCTGGAGCGCAGGCACCGCTGCTTTGAGGCGATGCTGGAGCGCGTCAACCAGCAGCTCGACAACCTGTATGGGCCAGTCCACTTTCTTATGGAGGGCTCGCAAGATGCCTTCGCCAAGTTTAGCAAGCTTTACAATGCGCAGGCGAACCTTGGTGATGAAGGCAGCAGCCTCGTGTGCAAGGGGATGGTGGAAAAGTACCAACGCGAGGTCTATTGTCCGCTTGCACACCGCATGGCGGACCTGATGATCAACCATGCGGCGCTCTTTATTGAGAGGGAGATACCCAACGAAGTAAGCTTGCCCAGCATACAACGAGTACTGTAGATGTTCTCTTCGGTTTTAGGGTCGTCTGAGGCAGCGCCTGTGTCCGAGCTTGTTGGTGCACCGGTCCTACCAACCAGCGGAACCCCAAGCACCTGACATGAACAAGTGACAGTGGCAGCCATTCCCAAACTTTTCCGAGGAGCATTCGCTTTTTAAACAAGTGTTGGCAGTCAGGTGCAGGTTCTGTACACCATGGTTGATCACGTAGGTTGAGACAACGTGACCCGGCCTGACCGCGATGTTGTTCTGCGCTGTTCTGAACCACCGCAGGTGAGGGAGTTTCTGGCAGGCGTGTTCTTTGAGGACGCGCTTATGGGGCTGCCTGGGCTCGGTGCACCTGCGCTCGTTAGCCTCCCAGCAAACCCTGCTGCGCCTGAAGCCAACTCCGCTGACAGGCAGCTCACAGCTCAGCGACCAAGCCGAAACGTCAGATTCGATGAGCCTTCAGGGGTAGCCAAAAGCTCAAACTCCGCTCCAGCTCAATTAACAACGACAGACACAACGGCGACAGGCTACGTGCCACCCCCTCCCACAGATTCAGCGTTTTCGCCTGTGGCCGCGCTCGGGCCGGATGCTGTCATAGCCCACCTGACGGTTCCCGAGGAGGTTGCCTATTACTTCAGGCTGCAGTACTTCCATCTTCGGTGGTACAGGACGTACCTACTGGGTATTTTGAAGGAGAGTGAGAAGGCTCGCGACAAAGCCTTTGCGGAGATGGACGCGCGCGACGCGCTTTTGGCACGCACGTCGCCCACGAACAGGAACCTGGCGAACGCCCGCCTGGCGCAGCTTCGCAAGACCATCAGCAAGTATCACTTCAGCTTCCTGCAGATTCCGCGCATGCGGCGCGAGGCGACGCTGCCGCTCCTGCATTCGCAATCCGCCCACTCCGCCCCCCTGCCCTCCACGTTGCCGGCGCCACGCCGCGAGCCAGGCGCCGAGTCTGAGGTGTAACATCCTCCCATTACTGGAGTCAAATGAGCGTGATTGCCATGCTGCCAGCCCTGCCGTGTTGCAATGATGCGGACGATGATACCTGCAATGAATGCACCGAGTACCGCTGCAGATGATACACGCAACCTAACATGCGTTCCTGCTGCACGCACAGCATAAGTACCGGATCGGCAGTGCGTATTTATTGTTACTACTGTTCGCTCGGGGTCCAAGAAATGGTGCTGCTAGGTAGCACATGCAACCCACCAGCATGTTGCTAGGCTGCTACAGTGATATGATACATTTCAACATGTGTCGCATCACCACTAGCCCTCCCTGGCTCTGCAATCCTCTGGCAGCCACCTTTTTGTCACCGCCTCCTTTGAGTACCTTGGACTAAATGGGTGCCCATACAACCGCCCGCTGCAATGGTGTGCACGCTGGAATGGCGTGCCTTGGTGTGCAATGGTGACTTGACTGAGTACTGGAAATCCCTGCTACGGCTTATTGATGTCAACCTTTGCTTTCCCACGCAGCTGAACTCCCATCACAGCATGCTTAGGGTCTTAGCGAACGCAACACAGTATGAAATGCAGTGTGTACACTTTGATCGACGCTCACTGTGGGCTTGTGGCGGTTGCACTGGTAGCCTGGTACTGCGGTTGCATGGGTGTGAAAGCTGCTGCACATCCCCTATTCCCCTTGCCCTATCGTAGACGAATTAAGCCCAAGGGACCCCCTATGCCTGCAACACGATGCAGTCATAATTTTTGGCAGCCAAGTCTGAATGTAAGCCTTGGTCCAGGGTACGTTGTGCGTCACAATGCGCGATGCACACACGGCACTGACAGGCCGCATGGCGATGCTCTCCACTGAGGGTGCCCAAGGCTGCAGCAGCGCCCAGGGGCTGACCGGATTGGCGGATACCGTACCAACTTGCGTGCGTGTGCGAAGTGAGCAGGGCTGCCTTCAGGGTACCAATACGTGCTGTTGCCATCTATCCTTGTCCTTATCGCAGTCTGGCACTTGTCGGCTTGTGGTGTCGCCAATCGTTGCCAGCACCGGATTACCTGCAGGGTTATCAGGTACGCATGATTGCATGCATTTTCGAGGTGCATTTGATGGTCACAGCGCGAAGCTTACACACGCAAGAACAAGAAACAGTCGGGCATGACGAATGTGGAGCCAATTATGCGCGTGAGGATGATGTTATTAGCACACGTCCTGGTTGCATTTTTATTACGACGCAGTGCGATGCCCACACACACGCACGGCCCAGGACACCTTCGCCATCGTCAAGTCAGTCTCTATCCTTACGAATATGCACACTGCACGGGCCCACGGGAATCATACATACCACAACGCACACACACACACAAGTCGCAGCAACTGGCCAAAGCCAGGGAATGACCGCAGCTGACCCATCCTCTCCCTCTCCCGCATCAACCTTACGCAGACCACCGTAGCCAGACCAGAGAATAGCTGGTCGACAGCAACCCAGCATCAGAACGAATGCAGACAGAGGCATGCTCTTGTGACGCACATATGCATAGAGCATCGTGCCCGCATAGAAGCGGCGACACCCCTGCATCACCCCTGCACAGTCGGCTATGCGCAACGCTGCCACCCTGCTATCACCATGCACAACACAGTCCAACATGCAACAGCCCTCGTACGAAATGGCCAGCTGTGTGCGCCGTGTGCAAGGCACTTGTGCACAGCAAGCGCGGTCCATGCATGCTGTACCAGCTGATGCGGCATCACTGTTGGTGGAATTGCCACCAGGTAGATAGCAAGAAAGGCCAACACATCACTGCACCTACGATCTGCCAAAACACGCTGCTGCTTCGTAGAAGCAGCACGAGGAAACCACGCAATGAAACACGACGCCCAAATATGAAATATCCACGGCCACACTTGGTGCCTTGTCCAATGCTTGCGGGGGCAATGCACGGTCGGCAACAGAGCAGTACAGAATGCAGTCACATTTGAGGAAAAATTCCTGCCAACATATGGCGATCCAATTGAGTTGGAAGTTTGGGTTGGCTCAATGTACGCAGAGCACCGCTCAGGTGCATGCACCTCGGGCTTTAGGGGCCTGCTCAAGAAGAGAAATACCCCCGAATGTCAAACATCTAAATGTGGTGTCAAGTTGGCTTTGGGCTACAAAGCGTGACAGGAACAAGCAAATGCTGCCATGACCATGCCAAATGTACATCTTTGGGGTACGGTAAGTGTGAGTGATGCCGGTGGGTGCGCACGGCCCAAATATGATCAAACATCACTACATCAGTATCCAGCTGGCAGACGGGTCTCTCGCTTTATACTACCAACATCCAGCGGGCAGGCGGGTCGCCGCTCGTGAAGCGAGGCAAAGCAGCGGCCCTCGTAGGCACACTGCCCCACAAGGCCATACTTCGCCGCACAACATTTTATTGGCGCTTGGTCATGCGATGTGCTCTGGCGTTGCCGCATGGCAAGTTGGCGACCCTCGCATCAGTCATGTAGCATGAACGAGGCCGCATCAACAACACAAAACTCAGGGTCAGTCAGTGTCCTCGCGCTGCGCTGCGCAATCTGAAATCCGCAAGCCACCGGCTTACATCTCTCGTTCTACTCGTTCTTGGGCTTGTAAGACAACGCGGGCTTGCGGGGTGACGCGTCGGCATCATCTCCACTCCTGCTGCTGCCGGAGCTCCTGACTGCGAGCCACACCACGCCCTCCGCCACGGCCGCTGTCAGAGCCACCGCGACGGCACATGCATGGACCGCAGGCTCAGACATGCAGGCATGGCCCGCAGCCAGGGCTGCCTCGCGTATGCGCCGGTGTCCCGCGGTGCGGGACACCGCATCCAATACACGCAGTACAACGGCGGTCTTGGGCAACGCCTGCGGCCAGGCAAACCAACAAGGCGCACACAGCCAGCAGTTGAGCGCAATCCTCGCTGCAGTCTTTAGCCACTTTCTGAGGACCATACTGCAGACTCTGCGATCCTCACTTCAAGAACACGCACATCGACACAAGTACCCACTGATGCGAATCCCTACGCGTGTTGCTTACCACGCTGGTGGCTCCCAGCCACACTCCCTCCAGCATCAGCTCTATAAGGAAGCCGCCTGGTGTGCAGTAGTAGCGCACCACAGGGTAGTGCTTGATGGGGGCGGGGAAGGCGCCGACGCCCAGCAGCAGCAGCGCAGCGCCCCTGCCCGCCAGCAATTGCACGCACGGACAAGCACAGCATAGGCCATCAGCCCAGCCACCTCGCTCGCCATCCTCAGGTGCAGTTTCCAGCCCCACCCATTTGCACACTGCATGGCCCCACGAGAGCACATATTCCTAAACGCACAAGCACACGGATAGGAGTTGGCGCTCGCAGGAAGACACAAACGCAACTGGAGCGTATGGCGATTTCAGATGGCGGATTTAGAAGGAGGAAGGCCTGAGGCAGCAGGCATGTTATGTGAAACCAGGAAGCACGCAAGAAGGCTGCGCGAATCCGTTGTCACGATCCTGCCCTTTGCGCAATTGAGCACGTGCCTCGGGCGGGTCGTTGCTCACCTGAGCGACACGTACAGGACCGTGATGGCCTGAGCGTACTTGACCAGGCGCTCCGCCCCCCGTAGCGGGCCGTTCAGCAGCACCGTCAGCGCCTGCAGCACCACAGCGCAAGCGCGGGCTTAAACTCGCGCCCATTCAGGACACCAGCGGTGGGGTGCACCACCCAGCTACCGTGGTCGTTGTGCTGCAGGCAACGAGCAACCAGGCTCGCTGCGAATGGAGCTCCCCAAACCATACAGCTCAGCAAAAAGCTGCAAGGGCATCAGGGCATGCCAATGCCATGCTGCAAGCGACCCCTGGGCAGAAGTTGTGCGTGAAGCTTAAGCGAACATGAGGATGGAAGCCAGCTTCAGGAAAGCGATGCCAGCACCTACCACCATCAGATGCGGCACGTTCATGGTGGCAAAGCAGACGGCCTCCAGCAAATGCCCGCGCTGCGCCAGCAGCCGCACGCCAGATATCCCCGCCAAGGCGCCGAACAATGCCACCAGGTAGCGCACAACCACCGTCCGCACAGCGACGCACCTGCATGCATACGTGACCAGCAGGCAAGGACCAACACTCAAGTTTGTATGCTGTCTGATGTCTGTCAGCCGGGATTGTGATGAAACGGAGTGGCGTGCGGTCGAGATGGGGGGCTTGATAGGCTTTGCGAAGTGGCCAATGCCTGCGTGAGGCGGGGACAGCAGGAGGACAAGGAGCTGGCCCTAAACCCTAAACCCTAATCTTGGCCCTAAACTTGGCCCTAAACTTAGCTACGATTGGAATCAGGCAGTCATGGCAGCCTAGACTAGCTAGGCTTGGAATGGCCAGTCTAGGCTGGAGTTAGGCTCGGAACCGGAGCAAGGCTCACGGGGACGAGGCAGGTTCTGCGGCCCAGGCCAAAGCAGTGCAATATGCATTGACAACTGGGCCCAACACAGCGCTGTTGACAAGCAGCACGACACGTATTGCGCACAAGGACGGCAGAGTCGGCTTGCTCCACCTTTTCATGTCCCTACCTGAGCCTGCGCCGCTGCTCAAGCGGGGTGCTCTGCCCGCCCCGGGACACGTCCGCCACCCACGCGCACGCGGCAGGCCACACGCCCTTACGAGCGGCGGCCAGTGCAAGCAGCGACGTGCTGCGCACTTGGATATGGGTGCCGGAGCCAGAGCTGGCTTCAGGCGCTGCTTGGCTGTATGCAGCGGGCGTGTGGGGTGCGATGGATCTGGTCATGGCGGTGATGCGTTGAGTCCAGGGGAGGCAGAGATCTCGACGCTCCAGCCAACACACCAGCGCGTCAAACTGCATGCAGCAATGAGGCAGGCAGAACACGCACAAACATGTCAGGTTGGGTAAACACCTGCCGGTGGAGTGACCAATCATACAAGCGCGTGCCACAAAGGTGCCGGCACACTGCAGGTCCTTGATTGCTTAGTGCCCGCACAGACGCTTGCGCTCACCGCTGCCTGCTGGCCGCACTCCAGGGCCACCGCACACAGCGGCAGCACGCGCTGCAGGGGGGGCCGTGCCACCGCCACGGTGTCACCCAGCAGACACTCTATGAAGCAGCCGCCGCGCTGGCAGACGCCTGAGCCAGCTGCGGAGGCCGAGGCTGTGGTGGTGGAGGCAGGGGTGCCCTGTGCAGCGCGATATGGCTCACAGCGTGATGGCGCTGGTGTTGGCTCCAGGCCGCCAGCACGCTCCAGCTGCGTCAGCACCTGCTCGGCAGCGCCCCAGGCGCCACACGCAAGGCACTCGGCCAGCGCAGAAGCAGCCAGCGAGCGCACCACCTGCAGCACCTGCGCTGCGCTCACGCAGCTGCCACCAGCGGCCTCCTGGCTACACGCAGCGCAGGCGCATGCAGGCAGGGCATCGGCGCCGCTGCTGGGGCCGGGCCCCATGCTGGCCATGCCCATGCCCTCCTGGCTGCGTCCAGCGCCACACGCAAGAGCGATCAGGGGCGGCAGCGCAGCGTTGCTGGTACCCGGCTGGGCCAGGGCCACGGGCGCAACTCGATACCACAAGCCCAGCGCGTTGAGCAGCGCGTTGCCTGCATGCAGTGGTGAAATAGCGGTGGCAGGGGCGCCGGCTTGCGCGCTGGCCCGCACCGCGTCCCTCGCGTGTTGGTCGACGCGTGACAACACTGTAGACAGTTCGACTGCCCATGCCGGCAGCTGCGGCTGGGAAGCAGCGCTTGGCCGCATGGGCGCAAACGCATCTGCCTGCTGTGGCGGCACCAGCAGCACGCACGCGCTGCCCAGGGCTGTGCTGCTGTCGGCGGCATGGTAGAGCTCAACGCGAAGCAGGCGCGGTGATGAGGTTACGATGGGTGATTTGGGTCCTGCAGCGGTGGCAGCTGCGGGCAGCCGTGGCCATGGGAGAGGCAAGCAGTACGTGGCCTGCAGGCAAGGCAAGGGATGCATGGGGTGGACACGCATGCAGGTAAGCGCACAATCACACGCAGATGCTGCGCTACACGGCAAGCACGTTGTCTTCCGTTGGGGCAAACATTGAGCACCGGCCGGCTGGCTGCCTGCTGCATCGTGCTGCCAAGCGCAGAAAGCGCTCCACAGCAGTAACCCCTCCTTGTTTGCTGGGTCACATGGCCTCACCTCCACCAGAGTAGAGGGGTCACGCAGGAGTGCGGCTTCCGCTTCGCCTGAGCAGCAGCCGCTCTGGCCACTCACACCAGCAGCGTTCACTGCTTGCGAGCCTGAAGCGTTGATGGGTCGAACATGCACCAGGTGCTCGGCAGCCAGGGCTACCACACGGGTCATATCGTCGTCCTCCAACCCGTCAGCAGCAGCTGTGCCAGCAGCAGTATGTTGGCTGCCAGCTCCACTGTCTGCGCCCCCTTGTTGCAGGAACAGCACGTCTGAAGCATCCAGCCGCAGCACTGCCTTTAACTGCCCCAGGTCGTTGACGCAGCACTGCACTGATAGAGGCAAACTTGGCGTTTTTGAGCTTGGGGCGCCGACCTCACCCGTTGTTGTGGCCAACACGCGTGCTCCAACAGCCAATAGGGCGGCTGAGGTAGCAGGCGACTGCTGCCGCTTCCAGTCTCCAGCCTGAACGTCCCAGACGTATGTTGCGTGCACGCCCCCCGGCTCCTGTTCACAGCAAGCAGGTGCCACCGTTGCCAGGTTAGGCACGCACAAAGTCCCTTAATGGCGCGCACCCTAGCACGACACCCATCTGTCCAGCCAAAAGATTGCTGGCCTTTGGATAATTCAGCTGAGGCGCACGTTAATGGTCATTGCAGTGACACTGCAGGTGACACGCCGGTGTGTCATCACCAGCGCACCCAAGCAGCTTTAACCTCATCAACAAGCAGCTGTGTGGCTCAAAATAGGACTCACCTGCACCTCCACGCTCATATCAACGCCCAAGCCTGCGCGCACCCACGCGGCAGCTGCGTCTGCATCGCTTGCCACGCGAGTCTCACCCTCCTCAGTTTGTGTGACTGCCAGCAGGTCGGATAGACCCAGGGACTGCAGGAGCTCCAACGGAGTGAACGGTAGGGGTGAGGTACGTGGCGTCAGATACGGTGCCTGGCCTGAAGCCAACTGTCGTGCCCCTTGCGGAAAGCAAAGCAGGTCGAGAGAAACGTGGGTGCTGCCACGCCATATGGAAGCACCAACCAAGCAGACCCCCGGAGCCCTGCAGAAGTTTGAACGCCACAGCATGGGTTAGGACGCACCGCATCAAATTGTCTCACAGTTGGCTCGATGTGAAACTACCAGCACTCCAGCATGCATAACCTCAAAACAACAGCAACCTTGAACGCAAGTTTTGCAAGTTTGAAATGCGGCAAAGTTGTACCCATTGTGCAGGCACAAGCACAGACTGCTCACCCTTCCTGAAGAATTTCTTGAATCTGTGAACGCCAGTCAGGCAGATCTCCGTCCTCTATGTGGACAGCTGGAAGATGTACCGTGAGACTGTTCCGTTGCACAGGCTGCTGCCGCCAGCCGCCCCAAACGGCCGCACATGCGTCACGTGCTGAAGGTGCACGTGACGAAGGCTTTTTGCTGCAAGCTCTCTGCCTCCCGTTCAAACCACCGATGCATGTTCTGCCATTCGGGAGGTCCCAGCCACGCTCAAGAAGCTCCAATGTACGCTGACTGGGTGACTGAGCGTGTTGTACGGGCAGGCTGGGAAGCAACCTCGTGGTCAGCAACACCGCAACACATAGGATAGCAAGCTTAAACGCTTCCAACGCCGCTTCAAGCAGTGTCTCTTCAGCAGCAACCTGCGCAAGGAAAAACGGGTAGCAGCGTATTATGCGTAGGACCACGCGCACACGCTGATGCAAAACACCTGATTGCATACGACCCTGTTGCCCTTCTGGTATTTCTACTATACCACTGTGGAACTCCCAGTTACCTTAAACAGGTAAACCACTACTATCGCCAGAAGCAGGGCAGCTGTGGTCACTTGTCTCGAAGGCCGGCGAAAATGCAGCGTTGCCCAAGCGCAGAGACCCGCTGAGACGCCACACAGCCGTGCTTCCGTGGCAAGCCTGCTGAGCATGGACTGCAGTGCCACTGTGAGTAAGTCACCGGAGGGGCAATCGTACAACACTCGCCACAGCACTTTTCTGCCCTACCCGCTGTTGAGCAGAGAAGAGCAGAGCAACTGCATAGGCCCATGCACAGCGGTAACGACGGTATTTGGCGCTCTCAAGTGTAAAGCAAGGACGGCGCTTAGGAAGTGTGCCTGAACTTGAGGAGGACAAGTGCAAGGACCCTAGCCCAGTTTGTGTCGTGACTGTTTGGTGCTATAAGGGATGTTGTATGTCAGTGCTGTGTACGGGACCTTGTCTACCAGGAGAAGTGGATTGTTTTGCGGGGCTTTGTGGTACACATGTAGTACACGCACCAAGAACCGAACCTTCGCACAGCGAAGGTGAGAAATGCTTACAACAAGAGACAAGCAACTGCTAGCCTTGCAACGTCACATATCAGCTCATCTCCAGCCCCGATGGTTATGAATACGTGTGGTAATTTGGCTCTAGCGAGACCACGGTAAACTCAGCAGCCTCACGCTGCCATCTCAACGGTCAGAGGTCACTGACTCTGCACTGACTCACCGCCAACGCAAGGAGCCCGTAAAAGAGGCAGCCAGGCCAACACAGCCGGAAATGAAACTCACCACTGGTGCAGGAAGTGTTGTACCGGCGCTTCTGCAAGTGGCCCATGCGTGCAATACTAAAGCGTTGAAGCCTCTTGGAGCGGACACACGTACAGTGTTGCACTACTCCCCAGGTGGGGTGATAACCAAGGTATGGGCATGTTGTGGTTCGGTTGCCAACAGGTCCATTAGCAAAAGAACAAGAGTCCACGCTTGCACGGGGCGCTCAGGCGGTGAGGAGGGCGCTAGGCGTTGTGAAGGGAACGTACAAGAGCCGTCATACATCAGAGCTCAGGGCTGTGACAAGTGTTGATCCCTTGCGCGCAGTGCCTGGCCTTACACGGTCGCAACATCGCGTGACACCTGTGTCTCTGAAAGCCGCCTGCATGCGGTAAGACATGACACAGCTAGACTACATCATTCAGCCCCTGTGCGGCCCAGCCCAGCCTGGATAAGGGCTGCATCAACCTGTGGAACACGTACTTGACGCCAGTCAACCTCCAGCTCCAACGCCGCTCCAACGTGCCAAGCTGGTGTGCTGGTCAGTGCCTCCACCTGCTCTGTACTTTGATGTATGCCCACCGTGCATGTAGCCAGTGACAGGGTATGGCACTCGCGTAGGATAGGTCGTCCGTATCCTCGAGTTGACCCTTCATCACGTTACAAAGGCGTCGTTCTAGAATACTTCGTCATAGAATACTTCGGCGTCGTGCATTTTCTGTGCATATTTCCAAGCTGTGCGTCAGCAAGAACCTTCAGCACTTGGAACACACCAGTGACCAGTCGTGACCACTATTGTTGCGATCGGAACTCAGACGGCGGTATGTTGTAAGGTGGCATGGCAGCAGGCATGGCACACAAGGCAGGTGGCCACCACAGAAGACGTTGCTGGTATGGCCGTCAAACAGGTTCAATGGGTACAAAGCCATGCGGTCAAAAGGCAGGGTTTGACAGAGAAAGCTCACACACAGATCAGACAGGGCCCATGATGATATGGACAACACGACTGTGCACACATACGCAAGGCTCAACGGCACAGCACAGACAGACACAGGAAGACAGCGTGTGCGCAAGCGCGTACACACACACACACAACCGTACAGGGGGAAGGCTTGCAAGCCCGCAGCAACGCCGTGGCTCCTGGCAACGTGCATGCAAATACACAGAGTGAAGGTACACGAGACAGTTATCGGCGAGTCGCGCTCAACAGACCATAAACTGCCCAGCAGAGGCAGATGTCTGTCCTGCACATCCTGTAGGCATGGCTCAGTAACCGTGCCACGCATGACCAAGAAAGCCTCAAGCAAAGCTTGCTATTTTGCTGGCCCCCGGTGTGCGCGCCGCATGCCGCACACCAGCAAACATCAAAATTTCGGTGGCCGCTCATCTTGGCCATCCTGACAATGCCATAGACTCTCTCAACGCGCTAAATGTGATCTGTGAATGCACTCTCACACGCTCGGGAACTCTCCATCCTATGCGGGGCTTAATCATTCATGCCTTACCGGTGCCTGCGGCTCGGTGGAATGCAAGAAAAAGGGAAAGCGACACGCGAGGGGGAGCAGCAACAAGACAGAGACAAGCAGCAAAGGCTCGTGCCCAGAAAGTGCTCTTGCACGAAAACAAACCGACCCATAAACGCCAGCAAAGAATGCACGGAGTGCACTGCTGCACGCAGCCGCAGCCGGCAATCAGTCCAGATTATGGCATGCTGGCAACGGCATTTTGGCATGCTGGCTGCCGGTTGTTGGTTTCATGTTCTCGCGCCCCACGCACATGCATCGTTTATGGAACATGCAGCGGGCGCAAGAACGACCCATGGCAGCGAATCAAAAGGTGCCACGCTCAGACAAAGTGCGAGACAGTACGGTACTGCAAGTTGTGGGATCTCTTCCACTCTGCACTCTCCCTACACAATCACTCGCGGAAGTAGCATTGCTCATGCTCGCTCTTACTCAATTCTCCATACCGTATTGGTTGCTGCAAAAGCCATTGCGTTTATGGTTGTTGGCAGTGGCTAAGCCAAACCAAGCAACGATGAGCCGTAGGGTACAAGCAGAAAACAGCCGAGGTATGATGCAAACGCAGTACAACCAGAGTGCAACGAGCCCACTCAGAAACCGTGCTGCTAACGCCCAAACGGGCCAAAATGCCATACGAACAGGTTATGCGATCAGGAATCGTGCAGAAGCGAGGTACGGAACGGCACTCCCACACTGTCTTGCTTCAGTGTACATCTCGCTCGAAATGTGACGTGGCACAGCACTCAAAACAACTCAACTCCGGAGCTTAACCCCTCGCTCACGTCACTACGATGCGGTACAAATGCACAAGATACATGGCACTCAAAGATCACGAGGAGATAGACGGTGCGTCAATTGGAACAGTACTTGTACAGGGGGGCGGGACAAATCCACCGCGGATGATATACATACTGCATCGAAGGTGGAGGCCATGCATAAATCATAATGCACCAGGCTGGCAAGCGAATCGGGATCACGCATGGGGAAAATGACACAAATCTGGGTCACAGATCCAGACCCAGGTCAGAGATCTGGATCAATCACTCCAGGAACTCACGTACCAGGGCCAGCATGCCTGCGGCCTCCGGGGACGGTGCAGACCGATACATCCACGCCAGCGACGCCATCAGCTGTAGCGCCAGCTGCTTCATAGCCAGCAGCCTGGCCGGGTGTGGCGGCAGCGGCGGCGGTACCGCCGGCTGCTGCTGCCGCGGCGGGTGCAGCGGTGCTTGTTGGGGGGTGGTAGCGTCACCGCCGCCGCCGTTGCTGCTGTTTGCGGTGGGGTGCTGCTGCGGCTGTTGTTGCTGTTGCTGCGGCTGCAGCGGAATGTGCGACCCTTCATCACCTGGTGGTGCTGCCGCAGCTGCGGCGTTCAACCGCTCCAAGTCTGTCGCACTCATGCCTGCGTCTGTATTCTCAGCCGCAAGCTCCAGTTGTTCCATGAACTCCTTCCGCCCTTCACTGGCGCTGCCGCTGCTCCTGCTGGCGATGTTGTTGCCCGCCCCCGACCGATCAGGCGTGCTGCTTCTGCCTCCGGGCAGCAGCCAGGCAGTGTCGCCCGACGTGGCAGGCTCGACCTCGCTGGACGCTGCCTCATTGTCCACAGAGATGCCCGCCAAAGCATCACCATCCGCGGTGAAACGGCTCTCCAGCGCTCCCCAATCCCGCGCTCTGCCATCATCCTCAGCCCCGCTCTCCGTGCCGCCAACGACGCCGTTGCTGCGAGCGCCGTCATGCATGCCATCGTCCTGATCCTGGGTGGATGCTGCTGCTCCAGGGTTGGCGTCCAAGTACCTCCGCAGCGCAGCATGGATGTCGGCGTCGCTGCTTCGTCCGAAACCGCCCCCGAGACCGCCGAGAATAGCTCCGGAACCGAGGCTGTGGGTCGCCAGCATGGCGCTGACGTGCGGCCGGGCGGCGGCGCACCAAGCGGAGAGCCACTGGGCGTCTGGCATGAGCGGGGATGCCGAGTACAAGCACCACGGCAGTGCCAAGAGCTCTTGCTCCTCTAACTGACCTAGACCTGCGCACAGAAAGACAGCGGCACCATGCACAACAGCACCACAAGCAATACGTTTTCAGTATGCCGCCTGCTCGGAACATAGTACTGTACTACACACTTGCCGCTACGTGCTACACCCGTTGCTTGCCCTACACATTTACCAATGCACGCATCACATCTCCATGCAAAAGCTCCAGTGTTGAACCCTTAATAAGCATGACCTTTGTGCGCTGTACATGATGATGGAATGATGACACATAACGATGTCGCCGCCCACATTGACAACAATTACTGTGCCAGCACGCATGAGCAACCACGACGCTTGGATGCGTGGATGCAAGCACGCAGCGGACACACACACCGGCATGGGAGCAAATACCGTTAACGCACCGTCGCGTGTGGCGCTGTAGAACTGCAGCATGAGGTGGTGCGCGGGGCGCTGGCCAAACTCCAGGGTGAGCAGCAGCATGGCGCGTGCGAGGTCCGGCGCGCTGAAGCGCGGCAGCTGGTGCTCCAGAGACCACGTAAACGACTGCAGCCACTGCTGGCTCGGGCGGTGCCTGAAGATCACGACATCATGCACACCGCAAGCGCGAAGGACACCCTGACAAGGTCAGCAGCCAGCAGCTCACTGAAGGTTGCGGTTTGCACAGCAAAGGTCAAATGAGCAATCGAGCATGGCCATAGAATTGGCTGCTGGTGAGGGCATGCAAGAGTGGATGCCACGAGCTGTGTTTCACGCTGCACCATGCATGCACACACGAATACACAATACACCTGGGCACAGGTGTTGTCTTATGTTCCACCGGGCCCAGTTGTACAGCTGTGGAAGTGCCTCCTTAAAACTACTATAGTTACACCTTAAAACGCTGACCCACCTGAGTGCTTGCAGGCTGGCCAGCAGCTGCAGCAGCTCGCGCGGCGCCATCAGCGCCAGCCGCATCTCCGCAGTCAAACAGAACGAGTCCAGCCACGCCGCGCTCGGGCCCGCGCAGGCGGACCCCCCCTCCGCAGAGACACGCCCAGATGGCATCCCTGAGGCTGCAGAGAGGGACAGCGCGCGCGCAGCGGAGCGGCCTCTGCCGCCGCTTCTGTTGGCATCGCCGCCGCCGGTGCGTCCCGCGGACGCGTCCATGCGCTTGCTGAGCGCCGCCAGCAGCACAGCAGCGCCCACAAGGTCTGCAGAGGTCATCTTGCTGAAGCGCGACTCCAGGACTGCCAGGAAATCGTCCAGCCTGTACAACAACACACCCACACACGCCACAGCTCGCCACCCTCAGGTGCAGTTCTCATCATCACGCATAACATAACCACACTGCACGGCCCCACGGAAAGCACACTGCATGGCCCCACGGGAACCAACCAACTCTAAACACACGCCACACGCAACTTAATGCCAATGACACAATGCATGTACTGCATGTACTGCATTCATGCCGTGCAAATCAGTGATTGACAGTAGTGTGAAGTACTTGGGATCCGTGGACGCATCTCACAAGAGGAAGTGTGTTGAAGGGAGAGGTGCAGCCCTGCAGGCGTTGCCATGATGAATGCAAGATGCATGCAGGCGTCATGGGGAATCGGACCCACCACTCGTCTGTGATGTGGATGTGCTTGCCGGCACCCGTCCCCGCTGCGAGCGCGTCAGCCGATGTGCCCGCCATGGCGGTGTGGTCGGCCTTCGGTCCCGATGCCAGGAAGGCAAGCACCATGCTGAGGTCCAAGGCGGAAAGCAGGCTCAGCTTGCAGCGCAGCTGCGCAAGCAGAGAGACGGCAGGGATAAGAGCTATGTCAACGCGGGAACGACTGTAGAGGCGCGTCCCTGTGTGGAGCGCCGCACCAACACTGTCACTGGGGGAACGCCTGGCAACTGCAGTATGCAAAACTTGACCGGAAGGCGCAAAGCATTGCATCAACAGTCCACGGTTCGCCGGTTCATACACCAACGCAAAAATAGTCGGACAGCATGACAGCCGATGCAGCACGCGTACTGGCAGTAGTAATTGAGTGTGGGGCATTGCTTGCATGTGCGCGATGCACACGCCCAGCAGGCAGGTCTCAGGCCAGGGAGCTGCTTACCGCTCCTAGCAGCGCCGTCATAGCCCCGGGCGACGGGTCCAAGCCCAACGACGCCAGAGAGAAGATCAGAGAGTTGAGCGCAGCGGGCGTCACCGCATCTGCCGTGACATCGGAACCACCGCCCTGAGCTCCCGCTCCCACCGCTGCCCTTGACTTGGCCGACGCAAGCGCTGCGTCTGCAGGATCGACTACATCATCCTTGCTTGAGGTCAGGTTTACCCGCGAGCTTGCGCCATCGCTTGCGCTTGCAGCCTCGGCTGCAGCAGCGTCAGTTGGTGCTCCTGCTAGCTGTTGTTGGACAGCGATGTCGGTAGCAACGGCAGTGCCAGGGACGGGTGCGTTGCCTGCAACAGGGTCGACCGGGGGAGGCTGTGGGGGTGCTGAGGGGCGCTGCTGCGGCTGCCAGGGGTGCAGCCCGGCCGCGGTGTGTGCGAAGAGTCCCTCCTCGAGGGCGGCGTAAAAGACAGCCTGCCATTCCAATGACGGGCGATGCTCAATCATTGACATTGCCTGCGGGAGCCATGAACAGGTGAGGGGATGTCAAGCCACAAACGCAGGCATTGACGTTAATGCAGGTACGCTTGGTGCAGGTGCACTGTTGATAGCCGTTACTAATCAACGTACGCTCGCAGGTGGGTTTGCGGTTGTCCGGCCTGAACTTGCAATCCACGCCCTCGCACACACGTGTGCTACATGCGTCCTTCTCATACGGTAGGCCGCCCTCATCCTCATTTAGTCATTTCCTCACAGTCGCAGGAAAGACGGCTGTCGTACAGCTGTCGTGCAAGTTATCATACAAATTGTGCAAAATCGTGGTTAATCTTCCTTGCATTCTGCAAACCGGCAGTTCCCTAGTCCTTACCCTCAGGACCACTGCCAGTTGGTTGGTTGTCATGGCGTGGAGGCGCTCTTGGCTTGCCTGCAGGGCCGTTGCAACGAGCGATGGCGTGGGAGATCATCGGATCAGGCAAGGAGCACAACGGGAAAAGTGCGATTCTTGACCGTGGTAGTGGATCACCACGTGCACACACACGATCAGCGAGGCTGTGCATGTATGCAGCATGCATGCATTGTCTGCGCAACCGTGTCCTCTGTACCAGCTACCTCTGCAGCAATGGATGCATGCTTGTGCTTGCCCTTCAGCCTAACGCAGTCCATCTTCTCAGATTGCAATCCACAACCCCGGCACCCTCAGTCTTGCCCTGTCAGCATACTGTTGTGGGAAAAGGGAAATGTGTCATGTGACGCACCTGTTCAAAACGTATCATCCACTCCCCCCCTGCAGGGGGAGGGCAGGGGAGGCTGGCCACCCCCCATACCAGGCTGGACAGCTCAGCCGGTGCGAGGTCCTGCGGAGTCGTACAGCATAGCACGTTGCAATAGGGTCGGCTTCAATGCCTGATTTCCCACGACATGCAAGGCTCACCTCTCAGGCGGTGGACATCACAAGTGATGGTGAGAGGGATGGAGATCATGCCAGATCAGGCCCTGCAAGTATTTGAAGCCTAAGAGGGCCTTCAGCAAGGCCTTGGTTCAAAACAAACAATTCGTTAGACATGCAACTACGCCTAAATGCCAAACAGCCGTTGAGGCTCCCTTCCCTGCTATACCCCCTTCTCCCATACATACCGCGCACACGCATGCATACACATCTGAATGGTGTGTTTGTGTGCTGCCCGCGCCTCACCGTCAGGTGGCGGGCCGAGGCCTGCAGCACGTGATGCGCCCACGCGACAGCGCTGTCGTCGCGCGCCACCTCCACCACACCCCGCCTCGCGCCGTGCGCAGATCCCCCAGCGCCGCCATGCTTCAGCGCAGAAGCGCTGCCGCCGCTCGCGCCCTTGCCGCCACCGATAGCTCCGAGACCGGAACCGCCGCCTGGAGATTTCGCTAGGGCTGAGCTGGCGGAGATCAGATCCACCAGACGCGATCCGGGGAGCTCATGCAGGCGATCGCCGCATGCAGCGAAGAAGGCCCGGCGCCAATCCGGTGTGGTGATGTTCATGAGGGGCTGGGCGAGGGGGAGGCGGCCGAGGGGCATACCGGGCGGTTGATCGCGGTGCACGCGCGCCTGCAGAGCGCGCAACAGTATGCAACAGTGCATGTGTCAATATCATGCGTGTTGAGTGAAGGAGACACACTCACGTTGGTTCAGAAAGTCAGAAGCAAGTAAAGAGAGTAGCTCAGCGCCAGTGATTCAGCCTGCACATATATGAAATAACATGAGCGTCACTCACCTCAGCGAGCATGCGCGCCAAGCACACGAGGTGGTCGCTGGGCATGCGCGTGAGGAGGCCCTTGGTGCTGGCTAGCACGTGGCAGAGCAGCACCGCGCTGGGGCCCATCAGGCCAGCGTGCGGTGGCAGCAGCGAGGGTGCGGCTGGCAGCAGCATGGAGGAAGACGCTGTGAAGGGGGAGGAAGCAGCTGGGAGGGCACTTGGGGGGAGCTGGGCAACTGCCATTGCCACATCAGCCTGAGCCTGGGCCGGCATGACGGCTGGCTGCGGCTGCTTGGCCTGCTGCTGCTGCTGCTGCTGCTGGCGCAGCAGGTCGAGGGTTTGCTTGTTGGCGCCCAGCAGCGCACGCATTATGGGCGCCACGTCATGCGGCTCGCATGCGGGGAGCGTGAGCATGATCCTGAAGGAAAGGCACATCACCGACGGCAGACAGACAGCATTATTTAATTGTCAACAACGCGCAAGCAGGATTACTGTGCCCACATGTGAAGGAATGTGATTGCAGACGTGGATGCATCTTACAACAGCAGCACCTTCAGACGTGCCAGCTTGTCAGTCCGCTTTGTTGGCTTTTAATTCACTCACCTGTTGGTCATCGCCTTGCTCAGCTCCAGCAGCGCGTGTTGCGTCTCTACTGGCAAGCCCGCCACCGCCACGCCACCCTCCCCCGCCGTCGCACCAGGGCCAGCGCCAGCGCCACTGCTGCTAGCGGGCACCTGCGGCAGGCTGAGCATCGCCGCCAGCAGCGGCCACGCCTGTGCGATGTCCGAGGCGCCCTCTGCCATCATGCCTGAGGCGGCAGCCGTGGCTGTAGGTGCTGCAGTTGACGCTGACAAATCTGCGGCTGGTAGCTGCTGCTGCATAGCTGGCGTTGACGAAGAGTGGCCCGCAGCGGACGAGGTGGTGGTGGTGGTCGTGGTGGTGAGGGATGTGGTGACGGAGCAGGGTGCAGCCCGCAGCGCTGCGGCGGAGTGGCGCAGGAGCGCTGCGGACCACCCCTCGGGCAGCGCGACGCCCGCCTGCAGCGCGGCGGTGTGCAGCCCGCACGCGATGCCCAAGGCGTCCCGCAGCAGCAGGCCGGGCGGGCCCGGGCGCACCACCGCTGTAAGCGACGCCGCCTGCCCACCGCCCCTCACACCCACACCCTGCCCTGCGTCACTGTCCTGCAACCATCGGGAGGCGAGTGACATGTACTCGGACCCGGCACCGTCAGCAGCAGTGATACTTTTTACACTGTCCGTTTCATCAGAGGCTCCCCACGGTGCGTCCCAGCCCCTCCAATTGTCCATTGATGCACCGCTACTCATGCTGTCAGCATCGCCACTCGAATCTGTCTCGGACAGGCGAATCATGACTGCAGTGCAGTACCGCTGCAACCATGCGGGCAGCCAGGATCTGTGATCGGGGCCCTCAAACCCCAGGGAGGGGAGGATCATGCCCAGCTCAGCGAGTACCCCAGGCTCCTGCATGGTCAGCAGGCCGCCCTGTAGCGCGAGGAGGTAGCGGCGGCTCCAGGAAGGTGGCGGAAGGTACTCCGGACCCAGCTGACCCAGCGAAACCAGCGAGTGTGTGAGGTAGGTGAGCGCCTTGCCTGCCGCTGTTGCCGGCACCGCTGCTGCTGCGGCTGGCATCAGCCAAGCACTGAAGATAGGGGAGTCTGCAGCGGGGTTGCTGCCGGGTGAGGCATCGCTGCCCAGCGTTGGCGCATGTGCGGGCGCGGTACGGTCGAGCAGCTGCCCCAGCCGGGCATGGCACGCGTCGCGCCAGGCGGCTGATGGCTGCAGGTTCAGCTCCGCGGCGCAGGCCATCAGGCGGGTCAGGTCTGAGGCGCTAAGGTCGGGGATGAAGGGGATCAACGCCTGCGGGAGAGAATTGATATGCATTGGCATGGCAGGTGCTTTACGCGCTGCTGCGCAGGCCGAGAGAAACTAGCTGGTGCGCATGTCCCATGCGCACACAAGCATGCATCAGCTCCATGAGAATGTCTGCATTCTGCATTGTAATGTCCAGCCATTGTATGCAAAAGCTAGGTTGCCGCATACGTCCACACATACACGCAAACACCAACACAATGCGTACAAGTAGTTATGGTGCATTGCGTTGTGTGTACGTGCAGCACTCGCCTCGACGTAAGCGCCCGCCCACGACGCCGTCAGAAACGGCACGCATGCACCGCCGCCGCTGCCGCCAGCGCCAGCACCGGCGCCTTGCAGGGAGGAGGAGCCTGCCAAGCCGCTGAAATCATGCACGGAGGCTTCAGCGTAGAGGCTCTGCTGCGATTGCTCGTGTCCGACTTCATCGCTTGCGTCCCACGCTGCAGTTGCAGCAGCGACCATTGCCGCATTTGCACCGTGGGGGGCGTCCAGCTCGCAGGTGCAATTGCACAAGCTGAATAGCAAGGAGACGTGAGATGTCCCGTCTCCTCGTCGCAAGAAGGCTGCACCCTGGGTAGCAATTGAGTCCCACGCGTTTCGCACTGGTTGCAGCAGCGCACTGGCACCCACATACAATCGTCGCACTAGTGACGCGCTCGTCGTTGTGTTGAAGGGTGCTGCGGAGATGAATTGGTTCTGGCCATCATAAGACAGTGGGTCCAGGGCCGCAGTTGTGGCGGTAGTGGGAGCGGTGAGCAAGTCAAGCGCTGGCTGCAGGGCCCTACGCAGTCGTGCCGACACCCCAGCAGCGCTGCTGCTGGCAGGGTCGGTGCTTTCAGTGTCAGGAGCAAGGAAACCGCTTGCATTTGCTGCACTCACACCAGGCACAGCGGTGAGTGGCGCGCGGTCTTGTGCGGTCGCGAGCGCTGCAGAGCAAAACGCGTCCGCCCATCGCACTGGCGGACGAAGCCCGAGGTGCGCAATTGCCGCTGCTGCTTGGGCAAGCTGGCCAGGCGTAGCAAGTGCAAGAGTGTCTGCGCTTGCCTCGAAAAACAGTTGAAGCCAGGGCTTGTCGGGGCGCACACGTGCAGCTGCCAGCACCGCCAGCGCACCGCTGCACTGACCAGGGCCCCACGCCAAAATCTCCTCCTCGGCACTGTCTAGAAGTGCACGTGTTAGCATGCCACTTGCGGCGCGCACAGCTGCCTCTGGTATTTTCCTCGCAGCTCTGTGCAGTGGCTGGCGCACAAGCTCGTCCGTCAAAAGGTCAGAATCGATTGATGACGTGTAGGGGCTGTGCGGTGCATGAGCGTCGTATGCCATAGCAGCGCCAGGCAAAACTGCTTGGTCCAGTATAACAAATGGTGCCTCGCTACTTGCAGTGACTGTGGAAATGCCGTCGGTAGGTGCATCGTTGTTTCCACCTGCACGCTGTGTCACAAGCAGTCGCGTGCCCGGAGCATTCGTGACGTGCCGCCACGATAGCACCTGCATGAAGAGACAAAGCTCAGTGATGGCTTTACAGGGTAATTGCAAGCGGGCGGCTGCGCTCCTAGGGCTATCGGATATAACTAAATTAACGGTTTCGGCTGTCAGCCTTGCCCAAAACAAACAGTCGAAAGGAATGCGTGCCAATAAAAGAGAAAAGAGAGAGTACCAGTCAGAGCACTGGCCACACATGGACTTGCCTGTTGAGAGCGAAGCTGCAAACGCCTGCAAGTGGAGGTAAGCAGGCGCACCAGCCGCAAAAGGTATTCATGAAGCCACAAGGGAGGAACACCGGATACAAATGTGCCCAGAACTACAACTTATCCCAGGCCAACAATTGTCATACACTAGCAGCAGCAGGGTTTTGTTGATGGGGCCTTACCTGGGTGAAGCGATTGATGCCAAACCCTGTTGCCCAAACAAAGGCGTAAGCATAGCTTCGAGCTGACAAGTTCAATATTATAGAGACTAAAAAGCGCACCCGCTCGTCGGCGCAGCTGCTATCTTGTTGAACCGCGCGCAGGAATGGCCAGGCCAAAATAGCCCCTGCTGGTAAAAGAGCTGCGACGAAGTTTGTGTTCCTGCCGCTCCTCCAGGTCTCAGGCCCAATATGTGTAAATCGATGCGCGTCCGGAGTGCGCGGACGCATACTGGAGGGTCGACTCTTCTGTGCTCGTCCCAAAAACTCTTTGCTTGGTTGGCCATCATTTGTGGCCCCAACCTGTGTACAATCGCCCAAGTGAGCAAGCCAGACCGGGTGGGCGATGATGAGCTGCTTACCATTTTCAGCATACATGCAGCATATCTAGGCCACCTGCCACAGTGGGGCTGAGCCGGCCCTCACGCAAGCATATGCCGCGTAGCCAGTGTACCCACCCAGCAAACCTGAAGCGACCGTTTGGCAAAGTCTGACGAAACACACAGTCCTTACATCAGTTCGCTCAAGAGTTTTACACACACTTGGTTGTAACGCGCTTGCGTGAGTCCATTGCTTGACATACATTCTCCCCAGTCCCCACGCTTACCCCATTGACTACAACAGTCCTTGCATCTGGAACTCGCTCGGCAATGAATACGTATTGAGCGGGTATTCAGGTACACATGCGCCGCCACACGCAGGGGGTACAGCAAGGACCAGCCCAGCTGTCATCATTATTGGTGGTTCGCTCCAGTGCATCAGGCTCGTACGGTCATACTGCTGCTGGCTGGCATGCATGTGCGTGCTGCGCTGGCTTACGAGTGAGCACGAAGGCCCTTCCATGCGTTGCTCGTTTCGCATCCATCTGTCCCCAGCATGTACCTTGCTACGCCCAGCGCGCTGCGAGTACCGTATTGAGTAGCTTCATAGCTGTGCAGCCGCATTGCATTACCGACTATTGGGGTGCAGAGCAGCGTCACAACTGACCGCATGAACCCTTTTTGGCGGGAGAGAGGGTATCCACAGCTCAACAGCTGCACCGCATGGTTCCTCTTTATTTGGGGGGGGTGAATCCACAGCTGTGCAGCTGCACAGCATGCCTCCCCTTGGGGGTTAGGGCAGCTCTCAACAGCATCGCATGACCCCCTCATTGGGGTGGAGGATAGCTCCACAGCCTCTACATACTGCCGCATGCCAACGAGCTGTCAGACGCTTGGCCCAAAGTCCCTCCCTGGCAGCAGCGCGGGCGCCAGCACCGTCCAGATGTACAGCAGCGCCGCCACCCACGCGGCCGCCAGCTTCACCCACACGCTGGCCCAGCCGGTCTCCATAGAGAACATCTGCGTGCTGCCGCCGCTCGCCA
This sequence comes from Chlamydomonas asymmetrica, assembly GCA_001662385.1. Lineage (NCBI taxonomy): Eukaryota > Viridiplantae > Chlorophyta > Chlorophyceae > Chlamydomonadales > Chlamydomonadaceae > Chlamydomonas > Chlamydomonas asymmetrica. The sequence continues at coordinate 41,944 of BDDA01000797.1, forward strand.
CCTGCAGGCGTGTACGCCGGTCACGCCCGATGGAAAGACCAACACGACCATCAGCACAAAGAGGATGAACTTGGGTAATGCACCTGTTAGTCCGCGACCCTCCGTCGCTGAAGGCAACCTCCATCCCGCCCCTATCAAGTATCAGGAATTCAGTATGAACGGTCACTCAGGCATCTCCTATGGGACTGTAGGGTGTATTACTCATGTTGCGGTGCATAACACGTATGGCGACGGCTGACACATCTACAATGCATCAACCTGGCCAGACACACATACCGGACCAGTAATGATGATGCAACCAAGGCAAATTGAATGCAATCAGTCCTTCCACCAAGGCGTACCAGGCGCATGCACACGAAAATGCACCCCAGCAGCAAAGCGTGGGACCAAGAGCAGCAAGCCCTGGCGCCTCACTCACCTGCCAGCTCGTCAGCAGCATCGCCACGTACGTCGACGCCAGCGCAAAGACCGCGTGGTAGAAATCCGGGCGGTACGGCAGCTCGCCCTCATCGCACGAGGAGGACGCGGCGGAGCAGTAGGCGCCGCCCATGAGGCCGGCGGCGCTGCTGCTGCTGGTACCAGCGCCGCTGGAGTGCTGTGGCCCGGCCAGCACGTCGCTGCTGGACAGGCCGGCGGTGAGCGTGGAGTAGAGCAGCGCTGCCAGCGCGATGAAGAACGCCGTGACCTGCCGGTGGCAGCAAACGCACCATCCATTTGTCCATTTTTGTGATCGTTCCGAATGCCCAAAAGCATGTTTGTTTTCCCGCGTTATGAACACGGAACATTGTCTACCGTACGTCGTAGGGGTGCAATGGTGCCAAGCGTATTGCAGCAGTCTGAAAGGGATGCTGCTGCTGGCGCTGTCCTTGTGCCTATTCCCATGTGTGCTAAGCAGTACCTAGGGTGCTAAGTACCGTACCATTGTGCAGACAGGCCAGGGACTAGCCACGTCAACAACTCATAAGACAAGGAATTCGGCCAAGAACGATGCATCACAGGTCGTAGCGCACACCCTTCATTGGCGGCACCAGAACCGCAGGGGTGGCAAACAGTGGCGGGCGTGTTGCATGCATGCGAGGCAGGCTGGCACGATGCATTGAAATTATTTGAAAATGAGCGTGTAGGTAGCAGGTTTGCTTGCTGCTACCTACACGCATGAATGATGTGTGCTGGTAATGTAGGCGCGCTCGGGAGCAGTGCCCCTACCTGGACCCAGCCGCCACCTGAGCTGGGCACACAGTCTCCCGGCGGCTCGCTGGACATAGCGGAGAAGGTGAGGTAGGCGACGTACAGGAAGACGCCGCCGCTGGTGGGCAGGCCCGCGCTCGCGGCCCGGTTGCGCACGAACAGCACGCCGGTCATGGCGATGCCCAGCAGCAGCGCCAGCGTCAGCATGCCGATGTTTAGGCTGGACCACGGCACAACCAGGCAGGTCAGGAACGAAATCATCTTCAACGTTGCAAGCACGCAGGACAGGCGAACGGCTGTGGTGCACGGTGAAATTGGTGAAGCAAGTGCGCGCATGCAGCTGTATGAGCATGCTTGGGTGAGGGAAAGGAAGGCGACAGGCATGTGCGAACCCCTGAATGCAGTTAAATTGCAACAGCACCGCACCTGCCGGAAGGGTTGTGTGTCGTACCTGCAGGACGCATGCGGCGCGTATCGCCAGTAGCCGATCCCGAGTAGGGCGATGCCGCCGCCGTAGCCGATGAACGCGAGGGTCACCAGTGCCACCCACGCAGCCTTGGAGTCCCGCTCCGTGAGCCACTCGCACACGCAGTACACGGCGTGGAGCAGCAGCAGCAGCTGCAGCACCAGGAATATGCCCGACGCTGCCCTGCAACCAGTCACATGTGCAATACAACCGTTGCGTGTGACCGAACGGCCAACACAATAAAAACCCATATCGGACAACACACTCCTTTGGCACAGCCTCCGGTAAGCCCAGTACAGCTTAGCATACAGGCTGATGTGTGCAAAGTGCAAAATTTATCCCGTATGCTTGCACTGGTGGGTGCCCACACTTGTTCACACGTGCGTAGCAGCTGGGCAAGGAGGATAAAGACATAGAGAGTGCACCACACCTGGCGAACTGTGCGTAGCCCTGGGCCGCTTGTGTAGGGATGAATAGGAAGCCAGCGAGCACGCCCAGCCACAGCAGCGTGCGCCACAGCCAGAGTCCCGCGTGGCACACCTCGAGCCGAATGTCGTCCGGGTGCATGAGACACAAACACAACTGCACGGCACAGCCAGTTGGTTGAAGCAAGCGGCGATGCATCAGTGAACACGTCCTGAAATACGTATGGAAACCTGGGTAAGGACGATGCATGCAGCAGGCATTGCAACGCCCACCTGCCTGCACAAACCGGCAGCTGCTGCAACAATTTGTCAAAAGCGTGTGACCATAGTGCTCGCGTACCAGGCTAGGTCCTACAAGTAGTCAAACAACATATATGCATGACGGGTTGTTTCAGCAGTGATGTCACTCACCAAAGCGTGCAGTGTAAAGAAGCAGAAGGCACCGAACGAGAGGCGCACGACCGACTCAAACCCGCCGCAGTCAGCAGCGGCCTGTGCGGGCGTTACTGTGGTGCCACCCTGAGTGGAGTTAAGCGCGTCCTGTTGCTGCTGTGCTGCTTCCTGCGCTTGCAGACTGCACTCAACCTTGAACGCTGGCATGTTCTCAGCCATGGTCTGGCCTCCGTAGTCCCGCAGCAGCCACATCGTGACAGTGACAAGCGCAAATCCTACAGGAAAGGCATATAATAGGGGGTTGTTTATTGAACCCGCCATTGCATATCTGTAGTGCAGACGTGAGTCGTGTGACTGTAGCGGTTCGGGCGTGCACCAGGCAGCACCCTACACCCAGACGCAGCTTACCGATGAAGTAATACCATTTAGCAAAGGAAAGCTTTCTCCGCGCGGAGGCCTCCCATCTTCCAGTGCAAACAAGGGACGTGAGTCCCCCTGCCATGTTTGTCTTGTCCCACTACTGTCCGTTGAGGCCGCTGTCACGTCTGTACCTTCCGCACCTGCTGCCAGTCTCCCGACGCGACTTGACTGCAGGCGCTGGTCTCATTGCTCAATAGCGTTGGTATGCAGGAGATACCATCCTGCTTGTGACTAGACTGTGAGTAGCCGGGTGAGTAGAGTGTGTAAGCAGGGTCTGCTCTTTCAGCTGAAGCACAGGCGTCCAGGCGATGATGCTTAATGATGCACGACCACCATTCAAGTGAAAGCGCAGATGCTCAGGTAAACCTTCAAGGTGTGAACAGAGGTAGGGTATGGAAGCAGAGTTTTGCTGACAACAATTCGGTGGGGAGGTAGCTGTTGTCTTGTCGTTTGCGGCGGAGCACAGACCACAGTGAGGAGCAGTACTGTCAGTGCTGTAACAAAGCATAATGCTTTTCTTAAAGCCTTTACAGCAAATATCCAGACATGGCACCGCAGCCAGACGTGATGCACAAACGTACAAACGTACAAGCAAGCAGGGTTGGCCATTTGGTTTGACTTGCAATCCACAAAGAATATTCAATGGCTTTCCTCACCAACTTGGTAATAAGGGGGGTCGCAAGTCGGTAAATGTTGCAAACATGCCTCCTGCACCACAATGCTGCCAGGGAGAACAGGCCTGGCGTTGGGTGTGTCCCTTGTTACTGTCCTACTTGCGCATTTACGTGCGTTCGGGCAGGCAACAACCGATGCGAACACCAGCATCCAGGATGACGTGTTGCTTGACAGCAACGCAGTGAGCTTTTTTGAGCATTTCAACGACGGACATGCCTGGGAGCTGGAGCGATGGGTGTACAGCGGAAACGTGAAATATCGTGGGAAATGCCAGCTAACGACGACGCCCAGTTGGACAAACCCAGGGCTGCAGGTAAGCAGAACGGTGAAAGTGGAGCTGCGCACGCTTCCGGCTTTCGGACATGCATGCGGCTGAAACCTGAACACCCTTGCAGGTTACCGACCCAGGCCGTCACTATGGCTTGTCCGCACCACTGGAGGAACCGTTCGACCCGTCTGGAGGTGTAGTCCTTCAGTATGAGCTTAAGCTGAACGTGGCTGGCGCCTGCGTGGGGGCATACATCAAGCTTCTCCTGCAACAAGAGGTGCGCGCCTGCACGTGGTGAAGGGCTATTGTTTGCAAGCTGCTGCAACATTGTGAGTGATAAATACATGTGCTGTTCTTCAACAGGACTACAACGTGAAGAAGCTCACGGCCAAAACACCATATGCGTTGTCGTTTGGGCCCGACAAGTGCGGGGTGCACCGCAAGGTATGGTGATGCAAGTGTGGGACCTGCACAACCACACAGCCCAGTGGGTCCCTGCCACTGCATTCTCTGCTTCCTGTGTCTCACCTGTGGGTGTTGAGCGTCTGCGCCGTGTGCACCGTGACTACATTGTTCAAGGCGTCCCAGGCATGTAGTAACGCGCAAGTGTGCTGGTGCACTCACGGGGCTGTGCCAGCAGGTGCAGCTGGCGCTGCAGCACAGGTCAACAGCCAGCAGCAGGACCGTTGAGAAGCGCCTGCTGAGCGCGCCGGTGCCCGCTGCAGACGCTCAAACGCACGTGTACACGCTGATCCTGCAGCCAAACGCCAGGTGGGTGTGGCCCAACCACGCGCTGAACGAGCGGCTGGGCCGCTCACGTAAGCAGCAGCCCCGTCAGAGGTGCCTGAACAGCACTCCTACCCTGGATCCGGCATCATGCCAACGCACTGTACTGCGTTCGTTGCAGAGTGCCTGCATGGATGCAACGCCAGGTCCTGGCCATGCCTGCCAATGCATAACAATGCACAACACGTTGCGAATGGGCCCTACGCGCATGAAGCATGCCATCTGCGCCGGGCCATGCGGTACACTGATGTGGGTCTTGGTCTCTGGATCCCCTGTCGCATTCCTGATGCCCGCTTTGCAAATGCCATTTGCACACCACCCATGCCTGGTTGCCTGCACGTGTATCACTGTATCGCTCCTCCCCATCTGGGGGGAGCATTGGCCGTTTGGCCAACACGCTCCTGATGTAACATCAAGTACATAGCATAACATATCGTGATAACATATGGTATGGTATGTTACATCAGGAGCATGTAGGTAAGTGCACGTGATAAGTACATTACATAGCACCACTGTATCGCTTCATGCAGCTACCAGATCCTGGAGGACGGCCAGCAGCTGGCTGGCGGCTCTTTGAGGGACACGCAGGGCGGGTTGGCGCCGCCGCTGGCGCCGCCGCACGAGGTGCCGGACCCCACAGACAACAAGCCGCACGACTGGGTGGATGAGCCGCTGTGAGTGCATGCAGGGCATGGCGGGGGGGGACGGGGGGGGCTTGCACTTGTCACTTGTTTTCAGTTGCAGGCAGTTTCAGTTCAGTTCAGGCAAGCATGCCCAGGTGGTGATGAGGGACGGAGCGGCCAGTGTGCGCATGGGACATGAATACATTATTGATGGGCTTGACATCCAGTGGCCTCGCAGGCCATTAGGGGTGCGATCGGTTCGGTCCTTGGTCATGGAACGTGTGTGTAGAGCAACCCTGCCACAGTCCTCAGCAACCGTGCATGCCACAGGCCTGCATAGATAGCAGCGGCAGGTGTGATCACAGGACTGCATGCAGCAGCAGTAGCAGGTCACAATGCACACTGCGCGATGTAAATCACAACTGACCCATACTACCGAGGGCGAGCGTAACACACCGATGCGGCTCCCCTCAGCGCTGCAGTGGCTGTCGTTGATATGGAATTCTCACTCCTCGAACTGCTTGCTGGCTTGTCCCATGCCACGAACGTCCTCCTCATGTGCAGGATGCCTGACCCTCATGCTGTGAAGCCCGCTGAGTGGGACGATCGTCCCATGATAGAGGATGAGTCGTATGTGGAGCCCATCGGCTGGCTGAAGGACGAGCCTCTGGTCCTCCCTGACCCCCGTGAGTAGATGCAGTAAGCCAATAACTGAAGCCCTGAGCATCAGTGAGCTCTGTTTCAAGGCGCAGCCGGGCTTGTGCGCTGTGTCGGTCCTCACACCTGGCGCCGTGTGTGTATGGTGTGCAGGCGCGGTTCGCCCGGAGAACTGGGATGAGGAGGAGGATGGCGAGTGGGAGGCACCGATGGTGAGTGGCCGGGATCAAGCTGCCGTTGCACGCTGGTTTATTTACCAGTCGAACACCAGGGCATGAATTCATAGCGATGACCTGGATCAGCGCTTGAGGAAGAGTAGATGACGCGTGCAGGGTGGCGGGGTATCGCTGCTTGCCGGCCCTGCGCCCAAACACACAACTGACATCACACTGCATGGCCCCACGGGCGCGTCTTTCAGAAACAACCGATACTGCCAGCCAGGTGTGGTTCTGGTCCGTTGCACACTCGTACTGGCACGCACTCCCCCGTTGGCGCGGCTGGGCCCGCAGGTGCGCAACCCCAAGTGCAGGGTTGGCTGTGGCCCTCTGCCTCGCCCCCTGCGCAAGAACCCCCGCTACAACGGGCCGTGGAAGGCCCCGCTGGTTCCCAACCCCGCGTTCAAGGTGGGGCGCTGACGCACGCCCCCGTACAAGACTGCAAACATGGCATGGACACGTCAGGTGCAGCGGCTTGGCTGTGAAGTCTGTGGTTGGATTCCTCAGTTCAAGCACCTGTGCTCCTAGCCTAAGCACATGTGATATATTGCAGCTGCGATTGCACTTGTGGCTGCCCACAGAGGGGTTTTTGGCTTGCTGCGCCCCATTTTCGGCACGTCTTCAGAGGCGCACTCCCTACTTGTCCGGCGTGACCACCAACTCCCGCTCGCTTGCCATTGTGCACAGGGCGAATGGAAGGCGCGCCTCATGGCCAACCCAGAGTACAGCAAGGACGACGAAACTGCCAACCCGCTAGCGCAGATCGGCCAGGTGGCCGCCGTGGCGCTGGAGTTTTGGAGCGGCGACGGCGACTATGTGTTTGACAACATCCTGTTGACGCGGGTGAGGGGTGTCAGCAAGGGGCGCCCGTGTGGCTATGCAGTGTGATTGCCGTGGGGCCGTGCAGTGTGCATGTGCTTGTGCGCAAGGATGGAGACTGCACCTGACGATGGCGAGCGAGGTGTGTTGGGTTCGCCCCATGGTGGGTAAGGACACCACGGGCAGGTGAAGCCAACTGCCAGGCAGTGGCATATTGCATCAAAGAACCTGGCGCAAAGCGCAGTGCAACACCTGCACACGGGCTGTTTGGCCTAACCTTAGCACGGCAGTGTAACATTATCATGAGGGGTGTTATACTGTTATGGTGTGGGACCCTCGGCGGGGCAGGCGGACAGTGTCATTTACGACCCGTCCAGCACTTAACCCATCGTGTGTGTACTTGATCATTCCAGCGTGATCATTCCAGTGCTATTATTGAATGCGGCTTGCAGGATCCGGAAGTCGCAAGGCAACTGCGCGAGCGCGAGTGGCGCCCCCGCCACGCCGCAGAGCAGGAAGCGGCGGCAGCGGCAGCAGCGGAGCGCGCAGCTGGCACCTCGGGTCGTCGGCGGCGACCCAGCCGAGGCGCACGCAGCGCTGGCGCTGACGCTGACGCAGGCGCCCCGCTGGGGGGCGGCGGTGGCGGCGGTGGCGGCGTCCTGCAGGAGCTGGTCGACCGCGTCGTGCAGCGCGTGGCTGCGCTGGTTGAGGGCGAGGGCGCGCCACTCAGGGTGAGAGCTGCGGCAGCCGCCCCAGCTCATGCTAGCACTCTGAGTGCACGCTTGGGTACGGCGCTTCGCAGGCGATCATTTGCTACGTGTCATCCTACCAGACGCCTTTGGTCAAACTGTACCCTGTGCGTGCGTCCTGCAGCTTCCGACCACCCCCATCTACCCGCCGCTGCTAACTCGTATGTACAACGCTGACCTGGTCGGTTACCACCGATATATGTCCTACATGTCCTCATGGTGATTCCATAGATGGGCAGTGCAGCAGACCAGCAGGTCATGGATGGGTTTGGCGGTGCTTGTGCACACATCTCCGGTTTGTGGACGAACATACGCCCCACTGACAAGTGACAGTCCCTCTCACTCGTGCCTCTTCCATGATGCCGTGTCACAAACTTATGTGTGGCCATCAGAGGGTTGGTCCTGCAGTTGCAACCGCTGTCTGCGTGTGCCTCATGCGTCTGAGTTGCTGGCATGCGCAATGGTGCGGATTGTACTGCAGCCCCTGGAGCCTTACGTAAGGCCTCTGCTGGATGCCATGGAGGACAGCTTGGCTGTGGCATGCGCGCTGCTGTTGGCGCCGTCGCTAGTGCTCGTGCTGCTGCTGGCAGCATCACGGGGGCGAGGCGACAAGCGGGCATCAGAAGCAAATGGAGGGGAGGAGGACGATGAGGGAGAAGATCGCAAGGGGGCGCAGCGACGGAACCAACGCAGTAAGGTAGGGACAGCTCTGTAGCCAAACGCCACAGCCGCTTTTACGCTTTGAATGCTTGGCGGCCGTCCATTCCGTGCCGGCTGGCACTGTCATTGTCTGTACGCTGAATCACTTTGCCTCGTGCTCATGCTGCACTCATGCCTCGCAGGATGGCATGGCTGCCAGGCCCTCACCCAAGCGCAGAGCGGGCAAGCGTGCCTGATGGAGCCACCGCACCAGCAGGCAAACCAACTGCAGACTGTTGGCTCCTGAAGCTGCGTAGAGCAGAGGGACGACTGCTGGCGTGCATGTCTCTGCACCGACCCCGCTGTTCCCTCCTGCATACATCCCTGAACGGAGAGTGCGAGCGAGCGAGCGAGCGAGAAAGCGTGCAGCCATTACGTTGTATTCCCCACCTAGATTCCCGACCAATAAGCATGATGGCTTGGCCCAAGTGTCATTGCAAATGCCTCATTGGCCATTCCTTGCTTGCGCGCTTGTGGCAACTGTCTGGTGAGGTCTACCGTGTTAACACTAGGTCCAATCTGTGCCCCTCGCAGCTATCTACCTGCCTTGTCCATGGTGGGTGCTTACCAGCAGCAGCAATGCAGCACCGGCCCGGCGGGATACAGCGTCAGAACTGTGCATGCGGTTTTGAACTTTCGTCCTGCACTTCAGCACTGCCATCATGACGCTACCGCAGCTGGGTGTTGCTGCGGTGACGATGCAGCTGCGGCGGCGGCGGCGGCAGCTGCACAGCGCAAAGCCTTGTCTCCGCCATAGAGGCATGGCTGGATAGCGGGGCGAACCACACGTGCATACAGTGCTTACACATGCCCCACCCTGCAAAGCACCCTGCGCCTGGGCACAACAACAACATAGCCGCATGACAAGTGAGAGTGTCGCAAGGTAAATGGCAAGGGATTACTGCAATGAGTGCGTCTCATCTCAGCACAAAGGGCATAATCGTGAAACTGCTGACAGCAGTCATGAGTGGGCAGGAAGATGCAATCCGTCAAATCATGTAATCATGTGTCGTCGTGGCCGCAAAGGCTGTGTTCATACGATGGCACTTGATAGTGAAGCTCGGCTTGCACGTCTGGGCTGCAACGCCCCTGGCCCAATATCTGCAAACATTCTACCGCCCCAGGTGCATGGCATCGTGGACGACAGTCAAAAGCTAACCAACTGTCAACGAAGCCTTATGACAGCATCATGCCATGCCTCAAGCTCATCCTGTAGGTGCCATGAACAGTGTGCATGCCATTCCTGCTCCCCCGAGCCAGGGTAGCGTGCTGCTGCTCCTGCGAATCAAGCACCACACTAACGGCGCCAGCTGGGTGAGTGTGTGTGCGCAACATAAGCCGCACACACGCAGCGCCGCATGAAGTGCACAATCCGATGCGCACCAGCCAACACTCGGGTAGCCTTGCCCATGGTGCGCACTGCATATTGCACCAGGGAGCAGCCAGGCAGCCAACCGCACCACCTGGAATGCCCTGCCCTGGAGGCGCTCATGAAGTCAGGAGGGATGCATCCATGACTCAACAGGGATGCATTCATGACTCATCGGCTCATGACCCATCATCGCTCATGCGTCCGACTGGGCTTGAGGAGGCATGCCATCGCCGCTGCGAACCGCCTGCGCGACTTCCGGCACCGCCGCGCCTGACTCACTCACGTCCTCCTCCTTGTACCGCCCCTTGCCCGACGCAGTACTGGCGGTACCGTCAGCTTCCGTACCGCCGCCAGCCGCCGCCTCGGCTGCATTCTCCCCACCGCCCACCAGGCCGGGGCCCCCATCATGCTTCCGATGTTCCTGCTGCTGCTGCTGCTGCTGGTTGGATGCCGTTTGCGGAGGTGTGTGTTGACCGGGGGCCTGCTGAGGCATGGAGGAGCCTTTGCCTGCATTGCCGCCACGCGCGTACTCCTCCTCGCTCATTCCGCGGTAGTCTGTGGGCCCCCCGGAGTTGTCCTGGTCTTTGACGTTGACCGCGCCTACTGCTCCAGGCGGGGTTGCCAAAGGACCTGCATGCGGCAGCAAGCGACCATTCGGTAGGATCTTGATTTACCAGTTGTATGTACATGCAGTCGGTGCTCCATTAGCATTCCATTGACGGGAGCTGCCAGCACAAACTGAGCATGGCATAGTGCCCAACGACAGATACTGTACGAAGTGCACGCGTAACGCGATGCAGGGTGAGGCGCCATGCGACCACATGCGTTCAACCAGTGGAGGGCAATATCGCTGCAGTACTGGTGAGGCGCTGCGGTACTGGTGAGGCGCTGCGGTACTGGTGAGGCGCTCCGCACAGCAGCACAATGCTTGAATACGTAGATAAATTGATCGATGGATTGACTTCACATATGGTGGCCTTGCAGGGGATGGGGTCAGCTTAACAGTGTGCGCTGCCGATAATGGGTGATGCAGTGCCCACCCCTTAGGTACAAGCAGGCTATTGCTAAACGCAGGGTGGGTGGGTCGGGGAACAGCAGGTGGCTTGAGGTGACGAAGCACACCACAAATGCCTCGCACCTGGAGCTCCCTTGTGCTCAGCCACAGTGGCGTAGGAGCTGGCCTGCTGCTGAGCTAGGCCCCAAGCTGCTGCTGGCAGCCCAGCAGGCGTCCACCAACAAGCACTGGCCGCTGTCGCAGCAGTCGTGCGTTTAGCCGTGCTGGCCAGGAGGGCAGCCAGGGCCCTGCTGTTCCCCGAATTCATAGCACGCAGTCTGCTGCCCCCGCCTTGCACTCCTTGAGCCTCGGTCACGCCACAGGCAGCAGCGGTGTGCCCCCACACGCACACGCTGCAACGCGTCAGGACTGCTGCGTGCAAAGGTTCACGTAGGGTGTGAGTGATTGCCCAGCAATAAGTGGTGTGGTGCCAGCGTGGCGCATCCGTGATGTATACCTGCTCCCAGGGCCCATTCATCACGTCGAGGGAGAAGGCTGCCTGTAGATGAGGCGGTGAGGCGGGACGTCAATCATCCAAAGAGGCATCGCTCTTTTAGCAGCTTCTCCTCAGCATCTTCATACCTGCTTAGATGCCACCGCGGAGTACTGTGCTGGTTTTGGATTAGCCATCAGCGCGGCCAAATTGTCTGTTACAGTCTTTCGTCCGCGTGGCGTCAAGCCAACCCCCACATGGCGCTGGACCGTTCAAGGCGTTGATGTACCGCGCGTTGCGCATGCCACATATTTGGGTGTTACGATGCATGAAACGCAGGGGCACGCCTTTGCACT
>BDDA01000798.1:0-19604 GCA_001662385.1 Chlamydomonas asymmetrica
GAGGGGGGGAGGGGGCGAAGGGGGGGAATTGGGGGGGGGGGGTAGTTGGGTGGAAGGGCTGGGGGAAAGGGGAGAAGGGGGACGGCGGAGGGTGTGAGGGTTAGACTGCAGTGTGGGGAGTGGACAGGTTGGTGTGTGTAGTGGACGAGGTTGCACCTGCAGATGGTGGTGGTGATGAGGCTGGCAGGATGGTTTGGATCGGGTAGATACCTAGGTGTGTCGGATGGGAAGGGCGGGAGGGCAGAAAAGGTGACATCATGCATGTCACCTATAGGACACCATAGTCAGTACCATTGATTTCATTGCCCCCCACACACACGTACGACCAGCGTGCACCCACACCCATGTTGGGAGCTCAAACGCACATCCAAGTTTATGCACACTCATCCTCATGCACGTACACACACCTGAACACACCCTGACTTCCGTATTTTCTACAGGTCCTTATCGTGCACGTACAGTACTTCATCATCATAGCACGCCTCAGTATCCCCTACCCCGACGCGTTTGCGCGCGTCGCCAAGGTGTTTGCGGTCGCCACCGCTGCCGACAACTGGTTTGCGTTCAGCCCGTCATGCCTTTGGCCGTCAAGCACGTCTGCCGGGCAGGCCAAAGCGCAGCTATTCGGTGCTCTGCTGGTACCATTACTCGTTACCGTGATTTGCGCTGCGATCTGGACTCTGAGGTAGGGGTTGGTCGTGAAACACAAGATAATACCGCACATGATGGGTGCATGAATCTACCCGGCAGTCTTTGTCCCTGCAGACTCTTGCAACCTTACATAGCTCAATTAATAAGTGCAGTGAGGTACTGCACCAGTAATGCACACTCCACGAGACCATGGCCTGCTGGCATGTGCCACGTAGTGGCCAGTAACGTTCCATTGCCTGGCCTGCCGGCCTCCCATTGGGTGCCTTGTCATTACGTTATGGTACGGTATCGCCTGAACCGGCCTCGATATGGTATATCACCCCAACCGTAACTGCTGCAGGTGGGCAATACGGGGCTGGCGCTCCAAGCACAGCGGCAACCAATCCGCGCTGACGACCCCTCACTCGTCGTTATCACGGCATAGCCTTGATTCGTCAACCGCAGCTGCTGCTGCGTCCCCCCGGCGATCCCGTGCACCTGTTCCTACATTGTCAGCTGAGCAACCAACAGAACCCAGGTTGCCATCCATCCACACCGAAGGCCCTGGAGTGCATGCACGTCAGTTGCCGCCAAACGTGACGCCTCCCAGCAGCTTCCCTCCGCAAGTTCTGCTGGTTGCGATGTCCCCATCCATGCAGTCCGAGATGCTAATGACGGCCAACACCTCCCTTCCACAGCTGCACGACATGCGCACCCACTCCTTCCCCCAGTCTGAACCGTTTGCCAGTTTACCACAGAGCGAGCTGCCCAACACCGCGCTGCCCGCGATGGCAGCAGTGCAAGTCCACCCAGCGGTCGTCACGGTCGAAATCACCAACGACGTGACCTTGCCATCGCCCCGAGCCTCGCACGATGCTGCGAGCTTTCCCGGGTTTGGGAATTACACAAACGTCCATCAGCTGGTTGACTCCGAGGGTTCTGATTATGGTGATGGCGATTCAATCGGTTCGCCAAAGTCTCCTCTGAGCCTTCCAACCGCCGGTTCCTTGCTGCCCCAGCAGAGCATGGTGTCTGCGCTGAGCTACGTGGAGACGTCGCTCCCGCTGTGGCGCCAGCTGATGCTGGTGGCCCTCGTGGCCGTGTTCGTGCTCTACCCCAGCTGGGCGAGCGCGGCGCTCAGCATTTTCGCGTGCTACAAAGTCGACAACGGGCAGGGCGAATACAGCTACAACCAGAGGGTGAGAGCGCCAAGCCGTCCATGCAGGTTGTGGCATGCACAAAATCTCGATGCAAATTCCCATGCAACCTCCTTGCATGCATGATACTGCATGCAGGCCACCGCCCCGCATGGTTACTGGATCAGAGACATGAACCAGCAGTGCTACCAGGGCCTGCATGCACAGCTGTACCTGCCAGTCGGGGTCGTCGCTGTGCTGCTGCTGTGTGCCGGTCCGCCCCTCACGAGCTTCCTGCTGGTGTGGACGCACCGCAAGAAGCTGCATGAGCCCGGGGTGGCACAGCAGTATGGCTTCCTGTACCACCGCTACAGGTGAGGTGGAAGGCGGCAACATTGACAAGCGCTGAGAGAGGGAGAGAGAGATAAGACCATCCAGACCAGCATTGCCATCGGGCTGGATTCCGGGACAGCGCATGAATAGGAGCAGCCATAGAATCATAGAAGGCTAGCTCAGTGCGCCTTACGGGGTGAATCATAGACCTTGGCATGCTCTGCCCATGCATGCATATGTGGTGGACATTAGCATGCTCTGCCGCCCTGTACACACCACCATGCCACCCACATGCGTATGCAGGTGGCAACTGGCCTCGTGTGCGTTGTGATGCGGGGCTTGGTGATGCACAGAGCGCAACGCTGCAAACACCATCACGGACATGCACAGGTGTATGCAGTGCAGGGCCCCCACGGGAATCTGGAATCACACCGCATAGCCTCACGGGCGCCTCCTTGTGGCGCATGGGATCATCAGCCTGTGACACGCATGTGATTTGACCGTGTGCATGCAGGGCTCCCTTCTACCTGTTTGAGTGCCTGCTGCAAGTGGAGACGCTGGCCCTGGTGCTGGCGGAGGTGTTGGGCCGCACGCTGATCGTGTACCAGCAGGCTGTGCTGCTGCTGGTGGTGCTGATGGCCATCAGCACGATTAACCTGCTGTGCCGGGCCTTAAGGCATCCCAGCCTGGTAAGCACCTGATGCAGTACCTCAGGCAGTACGCAGAGTCCCTGCACACAAGTCCATCCTCTCACCAACCGCCAGCACACGGTGTGAATGCTAGCGTGAAAACTAGTGTGAATAGCCACATCACACCACACAAGGACCCATCAGCCACTTGGTAGACAGCACGCATGCCGTGTCGTGAACGAGCTTTGCATCATGCCTTTGTTGTGCTGTGCTGCACATGCAGATCCTGATGGAGTTCATCTCCCTGCAGCTGCTGGCGCTGACCGTCACGCTGTCCCTGTTCTTCCTTGAGGATGGCCAAGGCGCCCAGTCCGGTGTGCAGGCGGTGCCGACAGGACGCGCCAATGCCATCGGCATTGTCATTGTAATCCTCAACGCCATGCTCATCGTGGCATACGCAGGTAACCTGTTCCCCCCGCCGTGTTAGTTTACGGCTTTTGACCTTGCTGCAGTGCTAGCCAATCAAGTTTACGGCTTGTGACCTTGCTGCTGTGCTAGCCAATCACCAGTCACGCTGTTGGCTGCACACATTATAGTACTCTCCACTAGTCCACTGCCTCAGCTGCAAGCGACCCAGCTGACCTGCCCCATGCATGTCATGCAGGCATCGTGGCGTGGTACGGATGGCGCAACTCCAAGAAGCTCATCACGTCACTGTCCAGGAGGGTGTGGACCCTCAGTCGCGGGCGGAATACATCCGCAGCGGCGGCGACGACCACGCCCAGCACCTGATGATACATGATCCTGATCAGGAACCGTGCATGCGGGGGGGTACGCCCTCCCGCTGATGCACTGCGGGTCACATTCAGGCGGGTGTATTTGATGAGGGCTTGCACCCAATGAGCCTGCACTGCTAAAGGAAAGTCCTATCGATGAGTGTGGCTGGGTGTGGTGTACATTCCAGCAGGGTGTGTGAGTGGCCTGCTACATACCTGTTGGTGGTGACAACCCGCACGACCGGTTGAACAAAGCGTTGTTGTGCTGTGATGCTTTTGGCCCTAATTTTTTCATCAATAACTTGTGTCATAGCCACAAAGCCACACAGGCCCAGCCAGGCATATCTTGTTCATAGCCATTGAGTGATATGTACGCTGTCACGGTATGCTAATGCGGCGGTCGGTGGCTGCGCCACAGTGTGTGACCTACCACGGCAGCCCGATGCGCCTGACCCACCTAACAACTTGAAATCTTATCCCTAAACCCTTCCGGATACTATGCAACTATGCAACCATACGAGCCTCACGATTGCATAGCTGGCCTTCGGCACTGTGCGTCATGCAGTACTTGAATATGGAGAGAGCGCATTGAAGCGAATGAAGTCAATGGCAGACGCGTTTGGTGCATTTCGGGCGGCCACATGCATCCTACCGGACAAACACGTGATGAGTTGCGTAAGCTTTGAGCGGCCGGTGAATGTCCTGAGGATAAAAACCTTGAACCTAGTACAACCCTGCAACCTCCAACCCACAAATCCGTGTTTTGCCCAATGCCCAGACAGTACTGCAGTACCGCTAGTACTGCACCTACCGCCATTTGGTGGGGTTCTCACATGCACATTTCTCCTGAGCATGCTCAATCAATGCCCAATGGTATTCATAATACGCACGAATTGTTTGAGCGGTCCGTTTGCTGTTATGGCTTTGTGCATGTATGCCGCGACCTCCGCGTATTACCATCCACACACGTGCAAAATGCACGATAGGTGAGCACCGCTTAAGCATGATATACGAGCACCGCCTAAGGCCACATCTTGGTCAAGGAAGAACTGCGTATGGCCATCTACGGTATGGATGTGAGGCATGGATTTGCCCCACGCACTGTCTGCACAGCGCTCCACCCTTTCTGCACTGCCACGCCTTTTGCGTGATAAATGCTGATTGCTTCTGGTACCCAGGCTACCCTGGCAGTTTCACAATGATACCGAACCCATTCTGCTCGTTGGGTTTCCTATGTTGGTGCTTGCGGCACACATACTGCATCGCTCGCCTTAAGCGGCACGAGACGTGTGAAAGCAAGGCATCCGCACTCGTGAGTTTGGGCCTGCATGCGCTTGCAGCATAACATCATGCCTAACATCCAAATAAAGTCAAGCACACCGATGTGTGCTTATATGGAGCAGTGTGTGTATTTTGATGCCCTCCTCCGCCCCAGAGTGGAGTGCTATGCTTGCATCCACCTGTATGAGCACAGCTGATTGAACAGCAATCTTCTCCAGACCCTTGAGCAGGGTGTGCACCTGTAAGGACGCGTGTGCAACAGAGCAAGCATGCCAGAGCGTGAATGAACGTGTTATTGTTATTTATATTTTTCGTTTACGGCGCGATTGATGGCCCATGGTCTGCGGGATGTTCAAGTGCTACCTCATCAGTGCAGTTGGCTGTGTGAATCGGAAGATTCTGTTTGTTTAAGCATTTGGTTGCCTTTAGTAGCCGATCAACTGTAGGCTGTCAGTGTGTGATGGCCAGACAGGATGGCCAGACAGGGTATGTTCTGTGCATCGGTAATACCGATCACTACGCCGCTGGTTGCATGCATATGCCTTTCCGTGGTCCTTGTGAGTTGTGCCGCACACCTGCATGTATGCAGCATGTGTGTCTTGGTCAATCCGACCTGGATTGTGGTCCACGAGTGACACGGTTGCACCCGCGTATGTGCGCCTGCACATGCTGACATGCATGCATTCACAGCTGCATCAGCTTAAGTTGATGCTGATGCTTTGCTCACCCGCCGAGTTACCCACGTAACGCTGTACTTCACAGGCTTGGGATTTGGCTCTGTATGGGTGTTTGACGCCGTGTGCACGTTGCTAGCTGACGTGCTTTGGGCCTGAACATCCTCGCATGTTGCATGCACCAATGCAAGGCCGTGCATGGGGGACGATGTAGCCATCAAGGGCTGTAATCATGCTGTAATTATGGTGTAATGATGCCAAGGGCGTGCATGGTGGACGGTGTAGCGTGAGTCTGCTTAAAGTTAGCGGAGGGTGGCTCGTAGCCATGGACGGAGCCGTTGATGCCGGGCCGCATGCACTTGGGAATGAGGCTCAGGCCGTGCAGCAGCGGTGGTGGCGCCTCTGCCACCGTGAGCCTCTCCTGCTGGTAAAACGTGGAGGGCGCCTGCGCTCAGCCATCCAGCACCACACACCCCAGCGTGTCCTCAAAGCCTGCAGCGTCTGTGACACAGGTAGGCAGCATGCACCTCGGTGTTGGCGGCGGCGTCGACGGCCCAGCGCTTGCTGTGGCCTGCTCTGCCGGTGCAGATCCCACTGTTGGTTCTACCAGCGCTGCAGTTGCCGCTGTTCCTCTTAGTATTGATGATGGTGGCACACTGGCACTGGTCGCACTGCATGCTTGCGCAGCTGCAGGAGTACGACGGCATTGTCCTGCTTGCCCGTGCCACGCAGCCTGCTGGAATTGACCTCGACGCACATATGTGCTGAGGCTCCTGCTGCCCCCGCCCACCCCTGAAAGGTGCTTGGTGCACCCAAAACACCGCCAGGAAGACCGCAGGCAGCCGACATGCGTACTTCGTAGTATGCCTGCGGGATGACGAGGAGCGCTAATGTACAACACCCAACGAGTTCCCACAAGCCTCATGCGTAAGTGACGAGCGATGCAGCTTCGCCGGGCCCTGCATTGTGCCCAAGGCATGGGACGGAGGCTGCAACTGGCCTCAAATTCGTAAGCGTAGGGTTCCAAAATAGATCCAAAAGGCTCAAGCGATGGTCACTGGTACAGCGGTGTGCGGAGCATACGAACGCGTTGTCTGCTGCCTCTCATGCCGATGCTGTCGAGCATGATGCGTGGATACAGGTCCGCAATGCTACAGCATGACAGCATGGGAGTGCGCTGCGGAAGGAAACTGAACATTGTCCGAGATGAAGTCGAGTATGGCCGCCATGCGTTCACAAACACGGAGCATGAATTCAGTGTGTCAAAACACTGAGGAGGGATGAATGCTACCAAGAAAACAGTGAAGCATAGTTGCAGGATTATTGCGTTGCAAGTGATGCCTATCACTGGACCGCATGTGTTCAGCGGGCTGCCAAGCAAAGGCATACCATGCCCACTGCCGAACAACTGATGGGCGCGGGCCAGGACCCGTGCATATATAGCACCACAACTTGTGGTGAGGATTACCCAAGCATTTTTGCGTTTTGTTTTGGCATGGGTGCATGCCTCCCTTTGTAGCCACGACCCAGCCTTGCTCATGCAGTTATGTTGACAACACAATCAAACGTATGGTGCCCGGAAGCAAACATCGCAGCGCAAACTCGAGGGGGGCGTCGAAACAAGCAACGGCAGCACGCCAGCAGCTCCGGCGCGCCACCTGCCGGTGCGCTGATAGCCCACATCCGGGCAATAGATGTAGCGTGGATGTGGCCCACTGCATGGAACCCAGTTGAGTGGTTTCGCCTGGAAAGGGAGGGCACAGGAGGCGGCTGTCGATCAACGCACAGGCGTCTCTGTTGCCTGCACCAGGCTCGTGGAGCGCGCCGGGTATGCGCGCTTGGCAGCGCTGCTCGCCGCCTGCTGGCGATGCCGCGATGGTGAGCCCCCGGCCGCCTCAGGCACCCCGCCGCCGCTGCCGTTAACCGCCAACCCCGACCCTCTCCGTTCCAACACGCCGCCGCTGGGTGCGCTGCCCCCGCTGCCGCTGCTGGTGCCGGTGGCCGCGTTGCCAGCCCCTGCTAATCCCCCAGACGAGTCCTCACTAGGCAAGCTGATCCCCTTCGGGGGTCCCAACGGGAACTGCATGACACGCACCAGCTTGCCGCTGCTAGCCTGGCCGTTGTAGCCACTGGCGCTAGGTGTATTGGAAGTGTTGCTGCTGGTGGGCCCGGCTGGTGCCTGTGCCCCTGGCGAGCCTGACGGAGCAGGCCCCCCTGGAGCGACAACCCCGCCTGTAGATTTCTGTCGCGCCGCCAGGGCATCTGCCCCTGAAGCTGGCGAGGAGGTGGGGGAAGGCGTGCCAGTCACGCTGCCGCGAGGGGAGCTGCGCGTCACCTGCCCCGCCGCTGCCGTTGCCGCTGCTGCCGCCGAGGATGCGGGCGCGACCCCCGCCGCCGCAGCGCCACGCACCGGTAGCGGCGCGTGCTGCGCTGCTTGCGGTCGTTGCGGTAGCCCCGAGCCAGGGCTTGCAGTAGCGGTGAGACCGCCGCCTCGGGGCGAGCGGGACACCAGCGGCGAGGCCGCCGGGCTGTCCCCGGCATCG
Source organism: Chlamydomonas asymmetrica (assembly GCA_001662385.1). Lineage (NCBI taxonomy): Eukaryota > Viridiplantae > Chlorophyta > Chlorophyceae > Chlamydomonadales > Chlamydomonadaceae > Chlamydomonas > Chlamydomonas asymmetrica. The sequence goes on from BDDA01000798.1 coordinate 8,003, forward strand.
TCGTCAAACGCGTCCCATGGCGCAAACTCCGCTGCCGCCGCGGCCTCCACTCGTTGCTTCGTGCGCGTGCCACGGCCCGCGCCCCCCGCGGCGGCATCCTGCCCGGCCCGCGCCGCGCCCCCGAGCCCTCCCCTTGCAGCGCCGCCGCCGGGGCCGGTCGTCACTGTGTGGGTGGTCACAGTGACCGCGTTGGGCCCGTTCCGCATTGACGCTGCATAGTTGATACCGCCGCCGGGCAAGGCTGACCGCGTGGCACTACTTGTTGCGCCAGCCTGCGCACGGTATACGGCGTCCGAGTTTGTGCGGAGCATGTCGGGCACCAGGCCGAGGTCTGAGGGGTTACCGAACGAGGCGGGCTTGCTGTAGCGGCTGCTGCCGTGGCCCCCCTGGAGCATCCCCGGCAGCAGCTGCGCGCCCGGCGAGGCTGGCCCGCCGCCGTGCTGCGCCGAAGAAGTCGCGGCGGAGTGGCCGCCGCTGCTGCTGCTGCTGCTGGCGCTGCCCCTGCTGTTCCGCTGCTGCTGCTGCTGCTGCATGGCAGCGAGGGAGGCCCCCCCGCTGCGTAGCGCACTGCCGAGCGTAATCTCCTGCAGTGCAGGGTACAGCTTGAGCCCGGCCCCGGCCGCAGCTGAGGGCGAGTGGCAGCCACCCATCCCTTCACAAGAAGGCGACCCCGCGCCCCCCTCCCATCCACCACCCTCGCCGTCCCCGTCTCGATGCCCGCCGCTGCGTGGGCCGATGCTGGCACCGCCCGAACGGGTCAGCAGGAGCGGCTGCAGCGTGGCGTGGGGTGCCGGCGAGGAGGGCGTGGGTGCTTCGAGCATGTGCAAGAGCGGGTGGTGCGACGTTAGGAGGCCGGGATGCGGGGGGCTGATCGGCGGCCGCAGCAGCGCGCCGGCCGAGCGCTCCTTTTGCGGCGGCGCCTGCGTGTCGGCGGCGCTGCGCTGCCGCTGGTTCGCGCTCGCGCTGCTGCTGAGACCCGCAGCCGCTGCTGTGGTACCCGCCGCACTGTGCGCCGCATCCGTTGGCACGCCGCTGAGGCTATGGCCGCCGCCGCCGCCCGGGACGGGGCTCCCTCTGCCATCAAAAGGGCGGTCTGACGCGCTCGAATGCGCGCCTCCGAGGGAGCGACTGGAGGAGCGGGAGGGCGAGTGCGAGGCAGGGTGCAGCTGCTGCTGGTCGTCACGGAGGCGCTGTGAGGAGCTGCGGCCGTCCGCACCGGTGGTGGCGAGGGAGCCCGAGAAGCCGCGGTGCGGCGGCGGTGTCAAGCTGTGGGCGCCGCCCCCAGCGCTACGTGCTTGCTGTTGCTGCTGCGCTGCGCCGGTGGAATGTGCCGCCTGGGGCGCTGGCAGCGGCGGGCGGAAGGGTCCTATTTGGTGCTGCGGTATGGGCACGCGCGGCGGGGAGGGCTCCACGTCTGACTCGTCCCCGACCTGCAGCACGCCCGCCAGCGAGCACCACGGAACTAACCGTAACTGGAGGAAGGTTGTTCGCAGGCTAATGAGCCCTAAAGCGATAAGACGGTGGACACAAATTACTTATGTGCATCACAAAGTACCTAGTAGGCAGAGGGGGCCTGCAGCGTACCTCAAGGTTGTAAATGACACGCGGTTTGGGCTTTGGCACGGCAGCAAGCGCTCCGCGTCCATCACCCTGCAGCGCACGGCCGCAGCACAAGTATGCAGGTTACTGTTTTGGGAGGCGATGCTGTGTGCGATGCAAGCGTGGCTTAGTCCTGGCTGGCAAGGAGTTTTGTTGCCGAGTCATACGTTGAAGTCTAAGCGTTGCATTACGCGCGTACCTGTCGAGGCCCAGCAGCGGCAGCCTTGCGCCTTGCATCACCAGGCTTAGTATTGCTGTGGCTGCCGCCCCTTCCTGAAGCGCCAGCTGACAAGACTCGTCGACCGTTGTTAGTGACTGGCAGCGCGTGCGGCATGTCCTTTGCATATTTTGCCAGCTTGCTCGCAGCTTGTAATGCAGACTCGGACTGTGCATCAGCACAAGGCATAAGAAAAAAAATAATAAGTGTGGGGTTCTCGCCTGTCCTTGGCGCGCTCCGCAAAGTTGGCAACTGTGCTTCACCCACCACGCTAGGCTCGTCGCCCCAGCCTTCGAGCACCCAGGGCTCCACATCAGCACCAGTATCATAGTCCTCATCATATGCAGCCGAGGCTACTGCGACGTTGGCCACCTTGTTCAGCAAGGAGCGGGGTTTGGCGCCTGCTGACACAGGCCGTGTGCGTGCATACTCCACAAGCTGAGGGCTTCTGCACGGGGCAAAACGTAAGGCATACCAAACTGAATTCATGCACAATTGAAACAAAACAACAAGGACAGGGCAAGCAACCATCAGACGAACCTTTCAACGACAGTGCCTGCACAGCACACGTCACCGCCGCCCTCCATTTTTGTCCAAAAGGCAGTGAACAAGCCCTAATCCATGCTGCTATAATGCTGCAATCATGTCCTCCCTGCATTCAGCAGGCAACTGTCCGCATTGCTCGTGCGGCGAGGGTACGCGGCACTGGCGTTGCAAGAAGAAAGGTTATATTGTATATTCACCAAAGCATAGATGTGCGACGTAGTGTAAAGCACTTTCACTTTGTGTGAGGGCGGAACCTTGTGACTGTTCCAGACATTTCAATGTCCCCATGCTAATTGGGGTGTTGCGCATTCTCGTCAGCCGCGTTGTGCAGCCCACATGCACACAAGCAGCCCATGAAGCCCTTTCTTGATACGTTGGGTGTGACCAAGTTACTGAGCTGCTGCAATCTTACCAACACCGTGCTGCTACCATTGTTACGTGCCATCATTGTTTGACATCACCGGGACACCTAGCTTTGTGAGCTGCACTGAGGTATTGACCAGCAACCATGGACTTGGCGGCCTTGGAGGACGTGGATGGAGTCAGGTTAGCCATCGGTTTGGCTTTTGCTCCCTGGTCATGTCGAGCTCTGTCAATGTTCCATCACACGTTGCTCATGCACTGGTTGCCAGCAACAAAAAGGGACATCCCCAGGAAACACAAGGAAGCTTTTGTGTTTCTATATCGAACAGGATGACTTTTAACATATGGCCGAACAGCAAGCTGGAGGCGACCAAGTGCGTGATTCCGTTTGCAGCGGTGTACACCCCTAACAAGCGGATCTCTGGTATGCCGGTGAGGTCTTGGTGCCCTGACAACAGCAAACATACCTGACATGGACAAGACATAACAACCTGCTGCCTGATGCTCGTATCCGGAGTCTGAACTGCACCCCCGGTGCTACTTGCTTACCACAGCGAGAGCACGTAGCACCCCAAACCAACATGTTGCAGCGCCTAAACAAGTTCACAGGTTCGCAACGAATCTCACTCATATGCTATCAGGCTTGTTGCTGACAATTTCCAGGCGTAGGTCGCATGCCTACGATCGATTGGCATGCTGTTACGCGCTGCTTTGTCATGACAGGTTCTGCCGTATGAGCCAATCCCTTGCAAACAGTGCTCCGCTATCCTCAACCCCTATGCAAGGGTCGACTTCTACAGCAAAGTTTGGAACTGTCCGTTCTGCCACAGCCGCAACCACTTCCCAGCGCACTACCAGGGCATCAGCGACCAGAACCTGCCCGCGGAGCTCTACCCAAACTACTGCACGATCGAGTACACGATCCCCAAAACCGTGCCGCCGCACCCGCCCACCTACGTGTTCCTCGTCGACACGTGTGTGACTGAGGACGAGCTCGGCGCGTGCAAGGCCGCGATTCTGCAGGCGCTGCAGACGCTGCCGGAGTACGCGCACGTGGGGCTCGTCACCTTTGGCACGCACGTGCACGTGTATGAGCTGGGCTTCACCGAGTGCACAAAGTGCTTTGTCTTCCGGGGGTCGAAGGAGTATACGAGCCAGCAGATTACGGACCAGCTGGGGCTACGCCAGGCGCAGGGCGGGCCGCGGGCCGGCGGCGGGCCCGCGCCGGCGCCGGCGATGAACCGCCGCTTCCTGATGCCGCTCTCGGAGTGCGAGTTCAACATCACGACCGCGCTGGAGGAGCTGCAGAGGGACTCGTACCCGGTGGTGTCCACGCAGCGCCCCGCGCGCTGCACCGGCACCGCGCTGCAGGTGCGTGTGTTAAGAGCTATTTCCTTCCTGTGGGCCATGCATTGTGATTCCCGTGGGGCTGTGCAGCGTGCATATGCGGAAGGATGCAGACTGCACCTGATGATGGCGAGCCAGTTGTCTGGGTGAGGTGTGTGTGGGGGTTGGGGGAATGGGGGGGGAGGTGAAGGTCCGGGCGCGCAAGCGGGGCCGAGAACGTGTTGCAGTGTATGCATGGCGACCTCCTGCCTGCGCCTCCTGCCTGCACCTAGCAGGGCCGCATTCGGTACGGTACATTACATGTTTACATCACTGTGCCACTGCAGTACCTGCTGCGACATGAAGTACAGCATGCCCTACAGTTCAGCATTGCAAAAGGTCCTGCTTGGCATTTGCGTGGCTCCGTGTATGGCATCTATGGCATCGGAATCCACCAGCATACTGTGGCACCGACGGTACGCGGGATGCCGGGACGCACTCGCCCCGCCTCACTCTGTGTGCGGGCTGACTCGAGGGCAGCACGCAAGAGAGCCTCAGCATCAACCGCACCTAATGCGAGCGGGTTGTGGAGCGAGTACAGCTCACTGCAGCGGTCTGCTTGGGGGAGCTTGGATGGCTGAGGTGCAGGCTGGCAGCAGCCGAGGCGGCGCCATTATAGCAGCGCGCGGAGGCCCCCGATGCGATCCTGCGCTGTCAATATGGAAGCGCAGGCGGTAGAGCCTGCAGCGGCCGCAGCATGTGCTTGCAGCAGCGCCTGCTGCCTTGGGGGTACCACCGCGACAGGTTATCGACCGCTGCCAAACCTTGCCGGAGCCCCGCGTGCCTTTACCGCCACGGCTTTGGCACCCACAAACAGCAGCAACAACAGCAGGCAGCACCCTGAGCAGCGTTTGCCAGACCGGGTCGCAGTGAGCAATCCTTCGCTGATTCGCTCAGCCCCCTCTCAGCATAGCATAGATACAGAAAGCATGCCGCTGCTGGCTCACGGTTCTCACATGCGCCCGCTGCGCTTCCACCGCAGCCGACAGCACCGCTGACAGCCCCAGCAGCAGTGGCACTCAGCCGCAGCTGGACAGCACACCCCCGGGCCTGCAGGCCACACATTAGTCCCGCAGTGGACTGCATCATCACACAGAAACCACCTACAATCAATCTCAATTTACTCGACAATTGGGGCGGCCCACAGCCGACTTCAGCAAAAACACATCAGTGCTTGCGTGTTGGGTGCTGATACTGGTGCCGGTGCTGGTGCGGTGTGCTGGCGCAGGTGGCGGCGTCGCTGCTGGGCGCGTCGGTGCCCATCGGGAACTGCGCGGCGCGCCTGCTGATGTTCGTGGGCGGACCGTGCACGGAGGGCAACGGCAAGGTGGTGGGGCGTGACCTGTCAGAGGAGATCCGCTCACACAAGGTGCGCGACGATTGCGCGGCGACGATTGCATAGTGACAATGGCTCAGTGACGATTGTGCGGTGACAAGCACACGGTGACGATACCGTAACAAGGGGAACCAAATTATCAGGAAAGCAATCGGAAATCAATCATAAAGGAAGCAGCAGCAGGGCACAACATTATGATACAACAGCACGCGTACCCGCGTGCATGGGCAGCATGAGTGGACGGATGTGCGTAATGTGAATGTTGGTTGGGCAGTCCGGCTGGGGTGCGGGGGGCCTGTTTCTGGGTGGGGGTGCGGGGGGGCCAGCAGTGCATCACAGCATGCCAGTTGCTTGCGCCTGTACTCCTGCAGCCATGCGCTAAGGCGAAGTCCGCACGAACGAATGTCTGGCGGCACACGACGGTGCCAGTCGTGCACACCACACCACAACGCACGCACTGCTGGCATACACGGCGGAAGGCAGTCTGCTGGTGCACCCCTGGCTGGCACCTTTCCTTATGCGACACGCTTGCATATGATGGCCCCCATGAAGCATCCGCTGTGCGGCAGAGTGATCCGCTGTGGGGCGGTGAGCGAGCTGCTGATCCAATTGCATGCGTTGGGTGTGGCGGCAATGCGGTGGCGTGTGCAGGACTTGGCAAAGGACGCCGCGCAGCATTACCGCAAGGCCAAGAAGTTCTACGATGGCGTGGCGGCGGAGATGGTGCAGCACGCGCACGCGCTCGATATCTTTGCTTGCGCGCTCGACCAGGTGCGTGCGTGATTTGCCCTCCTGGGTCCTGACGCAAACGCTTTGGACGGTGTGCGCATGGCAGCCATGCGCTGCACACTCAACTGGCCATCCGTCATCCATGCAATTGCAATTCCATGCAATTGCGGAGTGCACTGCTGGCCTTTTGTTGTGGGAATGCACGCGGCATCGTACAAAGCGCTGCTTTGGGTGTGGGGGACGTGTGTGGGGCATTACCCACCAACATGCCGGTACAGCTGCAGCTGGGCAGCACGCACTGACACAAGCGATCCGTGCACCCCTCTGGGGTCACGGAGTTCTGTGACATAGCGCGGCCTGTGAAATGATCCCCTGTGCCTCCCCTCTGAATGCACCGCACCCCTCTTGTCATAAACAGGTGGGCATGGCGGAGACAAAGGACTGCATGTGTGCCTGGTGTGCGCCTGGTGTGTGTGTATGATTTGTGTATCCCTCGTATTCGAAATGTTTTTCACAGGTGGGCATGGCGGAGATGAAGGACTGCATCCTGACCACGGGCGGCATGGTGGTCCAGACCGACACCTTCCACAACGTGGTCTTCAAGGACAGCCTCAAGCGCCTGTTCGCAAAGGACGGCGAGGAGGGCTTCATCGGGCTCAGCAGCAACGCCACTTTTGAGGTCATCCCCTCAAAGGACATCAAGGTGCGGCCTGGCTTACTGCACAGCCAAAGGTCATGCAGAAGTTCAGTGTCAAGCCATTATGTCCAGATAGCCAGAGAGCCAGAGAGCACATACAACTTCTACTCTGAGCATGTGACGTGCAGCATCCAGCGCCCTCCACCAGCATCATGTGGCCAGGGACACATCAATGCTGGCTGTGGACCGCATCCAAATCCACGGCTGCACATGGGAGATGGCAACTACTGCATGTCCGTTGGTAGCGAAGCGGTGGTGCGATGTCTGGTGTGATGCGGCATTCGGGCTGTGGTGAAGCGCACATCGGGCCGTGACTTACCGTCCCACACTCCCACTTTTCCTGAGCAGCGGCACTACGCATCATGGTCTCTTAAGGCTTGGAGAGCGGCGCAACTGGTCACCTTAATGTGTGCCTTCTAGCACCACCGTGCGGAGGCGATGCGCTGCCGTGCGCTATCGGTCTGCGACTGCTAGTTGTCTGTACATTTCTGGTTACGCGCGCCCCCCCCCCTCAAAAAGACACTAGCGTGTTGCGCATGCACACCCCTCTGATCGACTTCTCCTGCCGCGCCGCGTCTCATGGGTGCCGAACTGTGCGTCCAGGTCGCTGGGTTGTTAGGGCCCGCAGCTCGGATGGAAAAGAAGTCACCATACATCGCAGATGTTGAGGTGAGTCAGTTGCATGCATGCCTTCGTGCGTCCGCATCCTCTCTACGATGTATGGTGTGTCGGTATAAGCTCAGAGCTGGAGCGTTGTTGCACTGGTTACCGTACGGTATGCTGTATCAGGAGCCGTTGCACTGGTTCTCCCCCCGAGCCTGTCAGCGCCAGGCTGCACTGCACTGCGCACGGCACAATGCTACGCACCATGACGTGCGCTTGCTCAAAACGAAAACCAAGAAATGCTGCACCGCTGCCGGCCTGCTTGATGTAACGATATGGTGCGTGTGCGGGCTGCGGCACGCAGGTGGGTCTGGGCGGGACGACGCAGTGGAAGATGGCCAGCATAGACAACGACACCTCCGTGGCGGTGCTCTTTGACATCACCGCAACCTCAAAGTGAGCAAGCAAGCGAGCGAGGATTGCGCCCACGCCCGCATGCGCGTGCCCCCCGCACCTGCTTCAGTCTGTGTGCTGCAATCCGCGCACGCACCCTCCCTGATCACCACCTTCACGACAGTGCCATCCGCATGCTGCCAGTCTTGTCGCTTCGATGTCTTCTAGTACCTCTAATACCCGTCCTTGCCTGGACTCTTGTCCCCCCAGCCTGGACACCTGCTCTTGCCTAACTCAGTTTGCGGTGCGCTGATGGTCGCCTGCTGCTGTACCGTGTTGCTGCTGGCGTGCAGCCGTGACGCCCCGGACCCCTCCCAGCAGGGCCAGGCCGCCAACCAGCAGCTCTTCCTGCAGTTTATCACAAAGTACCTGCACTGGACCGGGGAGACGCGCTGCCGCGTCACCACGCTCACGCGCCGCTGGACGGACGGCTCCGGCATGGCGGACGTCATCTCGGGTGAGAGGCGCGCACCAGGGGGGGTACCCATGCATGTGTGTGCAGCTTGGAAGAAGGTTGGGGTGCTGAGCAAGGGGGTGCGGTGTGGTGCAGTCATAACAAAACATTCCGCAGCGCCTGCTGTGTCAAGCCGCCGGCCAGCGCACCTGCCGCTCATGTTGCATTTGCCCTGGCACAGCCGCCACCACAAATATGCCACTTCGCACCAGTTTTGGGTCATGAAGAGCAAGTGCCTGCGCTTTCGCCTGTGCAGTCACCTTTCTCATGGCCTACCCTGCCCTGCCCTGCTCTCCACATTGTGCTAATCGACCCTGGCGCTGCAGGCTTTGACCAGGAGGCCGGGGCCGTATTGATGGCGCGGCTGGCGAGCCACAAGATGGAGGTGGAGGAGGACTTTGACGCCACACGCTGGCTGGACCGCGCGCTGATTCGATTGAGCCAGCGTTTTGGGGATTACAGGTGCTGTGCTGCCGCTGGATGCCACACATCACATTTGTCCTGTACCGGTATCAGTGGTATGTCGCTTTATGTATGGCACGCCAGGAGCAGGCTGTGTGTGTGTTGACTTGTATGGAAGGTTGGACTGGTGTGTGTGCTGATAGCTGCAGCTCCTGGCCTGCCTAGTTGCGGCGCCTGCCAGGCTGGGGGCTGCAGCGATTAGCCAAGTACACCAGGCCGAACCGTCCGTACAACACAACGCACGCAGCCTGCCCTTGCGTCGCTGGGCTTGGCTGAGCAGTTGCGAACTTAAGGCACATTCATGTGCTGCTCCCTGTGTGCATGCGACAATATATGCAGCTTCATATGAATGTCAGCGTGTGTGGCGTCTCTATGTAACCGCAACACATGCGTCATTTCAGTGCGGGGTGCATCATGCCGGTCCGGTGGTGGTACTGCAGACCGCATAACATGATGTTGCGCTTTTTTGCCGGTCTTGGCACTGCAGGAAGGACGACTCTACCAGCTTCAACCTGCGGGGCGAGCTGTCCTTCTACCCTCAGTTCATGTTCAACCTGCGCCGATCACAGTTTGTACAGGTGCGTGACCAGGGGGGAGGAAAGGGCAGCACAGCGCCTGTCCAATACCGCAGTTTTAACCCCGCCGCCTGATTATTCCCTGATTGGGTTACGAGTTCGGACGAGGTATGCAGTTGTATTGCGTGTCCTGGGGGGGCGTGTTGGCGGTTGCATGGTAGGTGGCCGGATGCGTGGACGAGCGCACGTGTGTGCACGGAGGCAGGTTGTGACAGGGCTTGGCGTCCAGGCGAGCCAGGCTGACGACCCGCTTGCACAATGCAAAGCGTGCCAGCTGCCAAACGAGACTGAGGGAAACACACCTGTCAGTCGATCCCGGCGGAGGGCGGGGCCATCCTCGCAAGGTTGAACAAACATATGGGTTAGGAGTGGCAAGGCTAGGTTATGAGTTTTCAGTGGTGCCTGAATGCCTTGCTCGCGTGCTGCGCAGGTGTTTGGGAACTCGCCGGATGAGACGGCGTACTACCGAGTGGTGCTCTTCAAGGTGTCGGTGCCGGATGCTATGGTACGTTTCGCATGCATAGACCGCATGCATGCCCCCGCATCACCGCTGGCTGTGGTTCTTGCATGATGCGTGCATGACTGCTGTGATGTACCTGACGATACACGTTATGACGTCAGTTATACGACTTATACCTGTACGGTACACGGCCAGGGTGTTGGTGTGTGTTTGTGCAACGCCCGCTGTTTTGGTGGTGGTGGTGGTAGCGGGGGGCGGGGGGTTAAAGCAGTGAGAGCCTGGGGCTCCAGCTAGTGAGGGGCAGCTGGTGTCCGTGTAGCATGTAGATGCGCAGCCGCATGCTGCATGCAACTTTTCGGCGGTACTGAATGCACCTGCCTGGATGTACCCCAGGGGGTAAATGTGTACTACCTGGCTGCTTGCTGGACGCGTGCAGGTGATGATCCAGCCACAGCTGACTGCGTACCATTTCAACGGGCCACCGGAGCCGGTGCTGCTGGACGTCAGCTCCATCCTTCCTGAGCGCATCCTGTTGCTTGGTGAGACAAGCCACCCCTCAGCTGTGCATGCAGCTGCAAGCGACGAAATGCGCATCCGGAACCAGCAGACCAGTGGGGTGCATCATCATCCAAGCTCAACCAAGCCAGCGCCATGTGTGTGTTGATATTACCAGCCCACAGTTGCGGCAGCACTTGGTGAGACGCATGGCGCAACCGGGCCGTTCTTGGGTCTTCGCACATGAAAGCCCGCCGGACTACAAGCTCATCTAAGAATTGGAAGGACACTGTGTTGCACTGAGGTGTATTGCATTGGCGGAACACAACACTCGAATGCATACGCGATGCGTTGAAGTGGTTCGGAAAGATCGATGGTTGCCCATACTCCGGCGCCACGTACGTGCACGCACGCGACACGATGTTACCAGTCGACACCCACCCTGCTGCGGACCGAGTCCAGCATGCGCAGCTGACCCGCCCTTGTCTGCACTGCAGTGCTGTGACGAGCTGTGCTGCACACCATGCTGAGCTGACCTGAGCTGTGCTCACCGCGCTTTGTGGTGCTGGTGCGCAGACGCGTACTTTTATGTCGTTATCTTCCACGGGAGCACGATCGCGCAGTGGCGCAAGGCGGAGTACCACCTGCAGGCGGAGCACGCGGCCTTTGCGCAGCTGCTGCAGGTGCCGCAGGCGGAGGCGCAGGAGATTGTGCGGCGCCGCTTCCCGGTGCCCAAGATCGTAGACTGCGACCAGAACGGCAGCCAGGTGGGTCCTCTGGGTCATCTTTACCCGCATGCAGCTGCGTTATGCACTGTAGTCGCTGTATATGCTTCAAGGGCACGGCACCGCACCGAAGCAAGTTCCAGCCAAGTGTGTGTGGCAGAAGCAATGCGCACTGCTGAATCGGTGCATTGAGCCTTCAAGGGTCGCATGCATGCATGCATGCATGCATGCATCGTCGTTTGGGACTGTGCAATCTGGGACTGCGCAGCCTCAAGGTGCAGAGGGCCACGGGGAGTGTGCGGAAGCTCGGGCAGCACGCCCACGAGTGCAGGCGTTACCACTAAACAGTTGCAGCTGTTTTGCCTGGACAGAGCCCTTACGCTCAACACTGGCCCAACGGTGTCAGCAGCTGAAGGTCGAGGTGCCATAGTATCTCGCCCGCTCGTTCCCTGTCTTGACCACTTGTGCGTGCTCCGGTCCCGCTGCCGCTCCCCCCCCCCCC
>BDDA01000798.1:20562-31441 GCA_001662385.1 Chlamydomonas asymmetrica
CTGCCGAGGTGATCAACACCGACGACGTCAGCTTGTCGACCTTCACGGAGCACCTCAAGAGGCTCTCCGTACAGTCATAGACTCGTAGCTACCGATGTGGGTGGTGTAACCTCTTGCCCACTCCCTCACCGTGGCATGCCTAGGTATGTTACGTTGCATCAGGAGCGTGTCGGCCAAACGTGTCGGCCAAACGGCCAATCCTCCTCCATGGTGACCAGGCGAGCAGAAGAGGTGTGCACTCATAGTAGCAGCATGGGTGCAGCAGGTATACGGTATTACATGCTGACGCAGCCAGGTTCAGCAACGCACATACTGTTTGCGGTGTCGTGAGGCCGGTGGTGGGACTGCCGTGTGGCGCGGCGCTGAACGTCGCATGCGCGTGACGATCTCTTTCATCTGGGTGCTGCTCCTAACAATTCTTTGCCTCCTCGCCGCCACAGCTGTCCATCAGCGTCCGTCGCCAGTACGTTGGCCGGCAAACGTACCGCTCGTTTCCGCCCGGTCGGCTCAGATGTGTTTCCCGCCTTTCATCCCACCCTGTGCACAGGTCTTTGGATTTCAATTGACTGTAACCGGTGCTCGGTAGCGTGTTACCATTTGCCGCCGTCGCTAAACCATTCACCGCCCGTGCCTGCCCTGACAGTGAGTGGACGATAGGTACCAATCATAAGCATGCTGTATAGCCTTCCTTGATGCACGCACAACCTGACTAGGCACGACTGTAGCTACCGGATCCACATGTCTCCCCATTTCAGCTAGCAATCCACCGCTGGCCGCTTATGTAACGCGCTTGGACGGGCCCCGCTGACAGGTTGCGGTTCATTCGCATATGCGCGCGCGCGCGCGCATTGGGCCTGCAACACCCCAGACAGTGGGGAGTGCAGTCACACACAACCACACACACTCTTACCTTGGCACACACGCACACTCATGCCTCAAACGAGCGCCAAGCCCTTGCCTCACAACCAAGGTGTGTGCACACGCACCGTCGTCGCAGGCGCAGCCCAAGTGCAGGTGGTCCAGGTGGTGTAAGCACTAGGCGGTCTCACTAAGAGCTCCTCTCTGAGGGCCATTGTCCTGTTGACAGGTTCTAAGTGAGGCACATACCGGTGCCAGGGCTAGTGTTGAGTACTTGAGTCTGACCAGCTGGTCCAGTTCCAAAGTCCATGCACTTGACGCACCTAACACAGCCCTTGCACTCTGTGACTGACTTGCATCACCCATACACACGTTGCTGAGGCAGCACAGCTGGTTGGCTGTGCAGCAGGTGGTTTACTGTTACCTGGCAGACCTATGTGAAGTTGTGCTCAGGCAGGAGGTGTGCCTTCTATGGGAAACCGGAGATGCCTGAAATCTGCAACACACTTGGTGGCAAAGTGTGGGTGTGACGCTGACCCTGTTGCGCCTGTTGTTAGAGGTGCCTGTCCTGAGAAAGGCTTCTCCAGGTTGAAGTTGGGCTTGTGTGACCCCTCCTCCTAACATTACGGTGGGACACTTGCAGTCAGACCTGACTGCTGCGAACAGCTGCTTGGCCACAGAGGCATAACGGGAGTTGGGATGGCCTAAAAGACCTAACAGCCTGGCCTCTCCACTAGGGAGCCCTCAGCCAAGTCTTCAGTACCGGATTGTTCACACGCTGATTCATCTGCTGTTGTCGAGGGCCGTTGTGATGTCGTACTGTCAGCAGACAGCAGGTATGAGGTTGGTCTAGAATTCTAGATGGCGTCAAAGCACAGGCTTTGCTGCAACACGATCCTTGGGTGCTTGTTGTCCGTGGTGCTTATCCGGTCACAGCTCCTATTGCAAGGTCACAACGACGTTGCTTTCAACTCCAGGACATGCCCTCAACGTGAATGCAACTGACTAAATACCACAAAAGCTCGAAAATTTGAAGGTGCACAGGGAGGTCTCTCAAGACGCAAGATTCTGGTGAGTCATGGTCCGACCCCCGACTCCGGTTGGCTCCACGGCCCAGCTCCTGTGTACAGCACCTCTCCAAGTTCTGCGTACTTCATCACAAACGTGCTGGGAACAACACTAACATGTCTCACCGTGGATGCTGGCTTCTTGCTTTGCCCTGGAAGCTGAACAGTCAACGATACACGGGCTGTCAGCCAGGAGAGTCTGGCGTCAAAAGGAGCAGCTATCCCGTTTATACAGAAGCGCCGCTACAGGAGAGCATTCGCTCGTTATCGCGCTCACCTGTGTCACAGGTGAATGTGTGGCCCAGGGTCAATAGGCTAGCTTGCACCATCGGTGTGACCTGCTCCACACCCCAGTGGAAACACGCTCATGCGTCTTCCGCACAGGCTGCTGTCCTAGGAATGCAGCAACAGCAACAGTTTTCTGGCCTGTGGACCTGATTTGCAGTTGTGGTTGGTTCAATTCCTCAGCCTGCCTTGAGGGGGGCTGGCACAGCTCCCTTGCGCCACCAGCGTGCCCTCACATTTTGTCCTGACACAAGTCGCTTAGTCTTTTGGATTTCAATGCTGATAAGCACACGTGGGCTGTGCTTCTGTGACCTCTGTGTACTGGTTGAGGGGAAGTGGAAGGGGCAATGCTGCCAGCTCTGCACGTAAAAACAACGCAAGTCCTTCTTTTGCGTGCCAAAGTATGTACACACCCGCAGTGTAACCTTGATGGTGACGTATGTTTTTGTGTGCCCTAGCAGGTTGACTCCACGGTGCCCTCGGAGCCGATTCAGCTGCGTGCGTGAGCCAAGCGGTGGACAACCAAAGCCGCACCACCAAGGTGCATCAAAGTCAGAAGAAGCAATTATGCTTTGGGATATACGTAATCAATCAGCAGCTGTCTAGCGGAGGGCCGATTGGACTTGACACGCTGGTGCCAGACACGGTGGCACGCCAGTGTGTTGCACAGGATTTACGCTGGTGATAGGGGAACGTGCTTTTCATGTAAAACAATCGACGTGGTTAAACCAGCCCTAAGTGAGGCCGTCGTCGCCTTAACAAGCACATCATGGGAGCACAGGCCAGTACCTGCGCCACGTCAAGCAGCGTGGCTGACATCGTCCCTGCGCCCGGCACCATGGAGTGCTGCCCTACGCCGCAGGAGTCCGCCGCGTTGGCGGTGGACCAGCTGCTGCCGTGCGAGCTGTGGGGCCAGATGCTGACGTACCTCCCCACAGTGAAGGACGCCACCTCGCTGGCGCTGACCTGCAGGTGAGCGCTGGCTAGCTAGCTGACACACGCGCGCCAACGTGGGTCTGGCCATAGCCGTTCCCCATGTGGGGGGTAGACATGGCTGTCAGTGTGTGCAAGCAACCCATATGTTGCACACACTGTGTGTCAGCAGCCGCTCCCGCAATACTCCCTGCCACCCAAAGCACAGGGGCACATGCCAAGAACGGGTAAATGGAAACACTGTTGTAGACATAGTGTGTCAAGCGTGATGCAGGGTGTGTGTCAATGCGCTGCACTGCTGAGCCACCATGCGCGCCTGCACCGCACTGTGCTGCCCTGCAAATCGCTTCATAAGCTGATTGCTGGTGCGCACGACTGTCCATGCACCCACCCACATGCAGGGCGACGAGCGGCGCGCTGTCCGACCCGTACATAGTGGCTCAGTGGATGATGCAGCAGCACCCTGCGCACCCGCTGCATGCAGCGGTGCGGCTGCTATACCCCAGCGGCATAGGCCCACCAGGTGGCCTGAGCGACAATGCCAAGGGGCAGCGCATGGTCAGCAGCGCGGTGCGGCATCTTGTCCGCATGGGTGCCGACATCAACGCGGTGGCTCCAAGCATCAGCAATCCCAACGTTATGACACCGCCCTTGCTGCTGGCAGCACTGAACGACCTCATGCACGTCACACGGACGCTGATTGAGTGTGGAGCAAACGTCAATATCCGGGTTCCCGGCGGTGGAACCGTCTTGCACCTTGTGGACGACAAGGCCATGACCCAGCTGCTCTTGGCTGCAGGCGCTGACCCCACGATTCGGACAACCGACAACAAGCAAGTCTGGCCCATTCTTTCAGCCGCGCAACACGAGTGCCC
Organism: Chlamydomonas asymmetrica; assembly: GCA_001662385.1. Lineage (NCBI taxonomy): Eukaryota > Viridiplantae > Chlorophyta > Chlorophyceae > Chlamydomonadales > Chlamydomonadaceae > Chlamydomonas > Chlamydomonas asymmetrica. The sequence goes on from BDDA01000798.1 coordinate 24,581, forward strand.
GGGCTGCTTGGAAGCTATGTTGGAGGCGGGTGTTGATCCGACCGTTGTTGATGCGGATGGAAACACCGTGGTGCATCATGCGTTGCTGGGCTGCGATGGCACGCTGCGCGTGCTGGCAGCGCATGGCGGTGTGCTGATGGATCTCGCCAACAATCATGGCTGCACCGCCATGCACCACGCCGCCATCCATGGCCTGACTGGGAAAGTCCGTTTGTTGCTGGAGGTGGGCGCATCGGCGCTCGTGGCTGACCCTGCAGGCCGTACGCCGCTCATGCATGCACTGAAGGCTGGCCACACCGAAGTGGCAGAGCTGCTTACAAGCGCCATGCACTAAACGGTGCTGTATGTGCATGCATTCCCAGTGGCCCGTGCGCTGCACCTCGGTACGCGTGCAGGCTGGCCATGACAGTGCTAGTAGCTGTGGATCACTGTCCCTGAACGCGTGATGGTTGTTTGCACTTCACAGCTGTTTACTGTGGATTCCAGTGTCATCAAGGGGCTGCGGTGCATGCACAAGTCGAACAACCTGGCAGGGTTTGATGTTCGTTACATGTAAGCGCAAAACAACGTATCAGGTTTACCCGTTGATTATCCAAGCAAGGCTGCAGGGTTCCAGCCACAGGCAGTCCCTGTAGCAACCCCATGTGTGGTCAAAGTTATGAATGCCATGTGACCTGCCATATGACCTGCCTCAGGCCATACCGAGAGCTTAATGCAGTTGCTTGAATCAACAGTATGCAGCATCAGCAGTTTGAGTGCTGCAAATGCGGCCCGCTGTACGCAAGTAGCAGCACAGGGTGTGCGCATTGGTTTGAGCGCACAGTCGGTTGGTACCGTATGCACGTTGCGCGGCCGAGGTTGACCACCCCACTCAAACGCCTATTGGAGACGGAAATGTGCAATGATCCCTGGGCATCGCATGTATGTAGTGGACTGTCCATGTATCAGGATGTGCTTGCCCTCTATGTGGCTGCGGAAGTGTTAAAACGCGCGTGTGCAGCACCAATGCCATCGCCATGCCGGGGGGCCGATCAGCGCCTGGCACCGTGCAGAGGCAATGCATGCTTGGCTGGTGCCCAGGTCATATGCCGCATGCATCCATCGGCATTAGTGGAAGTTCGCTGACGTTGAGTGCGCTGCCCTTGCTCTACCAGGCGACGGGCAGCTCCAGGATGCCCACATCCTTGTCGGGTGCGCTGTACTTGACCTGGTCCAGCGGAATGGCCACGCGCAGGTTGGGCAGGCGGCGGTACAGGCTGCCTGCGAGGGGGACAAATCAGGGGGCGGCCAGGCACAGCAGGGCAGTACGCCATCAGGCGATCGGAGCGGAATCGAGGCTTTGAGCTCCCGAGGTGAAGCCTGGGAATCAGGTGATAGGGCAAAACAAACAACTGGTGACGACCTTGGGGCAAGGCCAAGCAGACATCATGCACCGGGTAGATCCAGCAGGCCGCATGCTAACAATAACCCAGATATGTACACTTCGAGCGGTGTGGCTCATGGAGCATGACAGATGAGGGTCACGTGGTCACGGGTCAGATAAGGGTCATGACAGATGACGTGAATGTGCATGTGCAGGATCTCACCGAACACGGCCTGCAGCTCTGCGCGTGCCAGCCACTCCGCAACGCACTCGTGGCGGCCGTAGCCAAACGCCAGGTGGGGCCCGGGCGTGCGCGTGATGTCAAAGGTGTCAGGGTTGGGGAAGGCAGCCTCATCACGGTTGGCAGACTGGTTGGAGCAGATGACCGCGTTACCAGCCTTGATCAGCTGCGTGTAGCAAACGCAGCAGAACACACCCGGGGTTATGAGCGCCGGATTGCACCACCCACGGTACCCCTATGTATCACGCGCAAAGGTAATTGCCCTCAACGCTGAATAGTGTCAGAGTCCCAGGGCTCCCGTCATGCATTGACTGATCGTAAAGTCTGCAGGTGCCTGCATGTCAAACCCAGCGAGGCGCACAGTGCCAACAGTGCAGCATTGGTACGTACCTGTCCCGCCACGGTCACGTCCTCAATGGCAATTCTGCGCGCCGCCAGCGCTGACGCGGTGTGGAAGCGCAGCAGCTCCTCAACTGCATAAGGAGGCGAGGCCAGAAGTTGTAGAGAGTCAGAGACGCGTTTCACATCTGCTTCAGCTTGGCTTTCAGAGTCCGCAAGGCGGGTACACCATGCCTCTGCTGCTTCGCCCATGCACTGTTGTACAGCTATTTATTGCCACATGCACGTGTGCATGCCAACCAGGTTTGCAATGCCCATCACCATGCCCTGCATGCACCGCCCCATGCATGCGGGCATTCACTCACCCATGCCCGCCACGTGCGCTTCAGGGTCCTTCTTCAGCAGTGCCAGGGCGTCAGGGAACTGCTGCAGCGTAGTGACACCCTGCGGCGGTTATGAGGGCGCAATGCAGGCAGCTCAGCAGCAGCAGCTCAGTTATGCCAGGCCCCTTAGGCATGAAGGAATCCCCAGTGATAGGCTGGCAAGAGCAAGACCGCAAACATACTATTTTTTAGGCGCATAGCAGCATGGCACGAACACCATAGACAGCGCACACACCCCAGCAACATGCTCTGTATCAGCTGGTTGGCCACCAAGAGAGGGTTCATGATGGGGCCCTCAACCCAGCACTCACCAGTGCAATCATGCCGACCATGGTGGCATTGCCGGCCACCAGCATGAGGAAGGTCATGTTGATGAGGTCCTCGATGGCCAGGTGGCCGGGCTGGACCTGAGCGCACGCCAGCATGGAGTGAATTGGGGAGGTCAGAGCGCGACACAACACCTGTCACAAGCCTAAGAATGTCAGCATGAGGCTAATTGACTGTGCGCCACATGGCAGAGCCTATTGTCACCGTCGGCCTCGTTCACCATATACAAGGGCAGTGGTCTCTGGCGCTGATTGAGGCCTCACCTGTTCCTTGACCAGCTTGCTGATGATGTCATCAGCCGGGTGCTCCAGCTTGCTCCGCACCTGCAAGCATGTGCAAGGGCAGGCCAGAGCTCATGCACCAATGCATGGGGCAGCCAGGCCTCGATGGTGATGTACTGATGTGCTCATATGGCAAGCACGGCAGTGGACAGCACAGGCAATCAAACAGCAAGCAGTCAAGAGTAGGCAGTAGGACGGGGAAGCCACAAGACAGCCAGGCGCATGCATGCAAGCCATTCCCACAATCCAGCCCCTCATGCATGCCCCGCTGCTGCCCCCCGCACGCACCAGCTTGTCCATGTATGCGGTGAGCTGCTTGCTGGCGGCGCCGGCTTGTTCCGCGCTGGTGCCGCTGGCGCTGGTGCGCACTGCGTTGGTGGAGGTGAGGTAGTCCATGTCGCTGAGGGGGATGCCAAGCATGGCGTAGATGATCTGAAGGGGAGATAAGCGGGGCGCAAGGGAATGTGTGACGTGGCGTGCTGGTGGGGGGGGGGGTGAGAGGCCCTTGAAACGCAGGTGTACAGACATCAGATCCCTGCCAGACTGCCACCTGGATGTCCCATCACCACTTTACACATACATGGCGTCAGCATGACAACTAACATGATGGTGTGCGGTACACCCACTGCCCCACTAGCCCGCTCCCAACTGCAACGCAAACCCTGTTGGCAGGTTAGCGCTCACCTTTGTGGGCACCTGCAGCGCAAAGCTCTCCACGAAATCCACTACTGGTGTCTTGGCAGCCAGGTCGTCAAGGCAGGCATCCACTGTGCGCTGGATCGTCGGGCGCATCTTCTCAATCGCGTCCTTCATGAACATGGGGTCAACCATGCCCCTGCACGATTGAAGAAAGGTATTGCAGTATGTCGGCACCTTGCGGTGGTACAATCGGCTTGCTTGGCGCTTATGTAGGGTGTGTACAGCCGGCGAGTTCATGCATGCGCTCCTTGCGTACCCCTCACATCAATGCACACACCCAAGCACAGCCCCACGGGAAGGATGCTGCATGGCCCCACGGAAAGCACATAACTTGCCCACATCCATACGCGCACCACAAGCAAGCAGTGAACCCACCAGTACCACCTCACATCCATGATACTGCACTCCAGGTAGCGTTTTTGCGTTTTTGAAGTCAGTCGCTCACCTACCGGGACAGATGCTTGCACACACCGCCCCGGCATACTGGCAAGCCACGGCCATGCTCTACAGCAGCTCATGCACCCACCTCATCTTGGTGTGTTCCGGTGCATCCTGGTCAACAAACGTGGGCTTCATGGCGAACGCAGCTGCACGGCCGCCGGGGCCCAGCTCAGGAAAGCCGGGCCTGGTGCGCACCTGCATGCATGGAGGCAAGCCCATGAGGCACCAGCTTGTGAATGTTGACGAGGTGTGCCCAAAGTCACCGTGACACAACCGCAACACTGCACCTTACAACAACACGCAGGCCAACGCCAGGTCAACAAGCACGTGCGTGGCCTGCCGTTCTGCAAATGGCTCAGAATGGCTCTCACCTTGCTGAAGCGGTCATCCGCCAGCACCGCGCACACATCCGCGTGGCGGGTGATGAGCCATGCGGGTCTGCCGTCCCACAGCGCCACCTGAGAGACCGGCGCACTCCTGCGCAGCTCCGCAAACTCTGCAGCGGGCTCCGCGCCGTGCGGGCGGCGGAATGGGAACTTGGGGAGGGCGGAAGTGGGCTGCTGTACAGCTTCTGCGAACGCATCAATGCACAATTTGTTGGCACGTCCATGTGCGTATGTTGTGAGCATTGTAAAAGGGAGCGCCCAAGTCAGCAGAGGCCAAGCAGGGCACATGGACGCCGCATTGCGGCAATCAGATCAGCATTTGCACTTGGTGGTCGTGATGTAAGCGTATGTCAGTATTGAGGCCTTGGTTTGGGTTTGAATATTCCGACTCCTCGGCAGTTCCTACAGTCTCAGTGGTCAGGGCTTCCGTTGGCGGCCCACCACGTATCGGGGACAAACAAATTGACAAAGGCCCTACAGGCACCAAACACCTAACTCAAGCCTCAAAACGAATGCCTAAAGTCAGCTGGTTCTTTAAGACATATTCAGATTGGAAATTCAGTCAAACTGCCGCAGTCGAGGCGGGCAGCTGCCGCGGTTTATGCGTTAGCAGTCTCAGACAGCTCGTTGTATATACACAGACTGAATTTCTGCGTGCAAATTATGTTCTGCAAGACACTATTGCGTGGAACCCAAGCACTCTGTGGTCATGTCCTGGAAAGCAGCAGCTCAGGCCTGCGGTTTCGACCCTCTGTACATCTGCGTGTGGAAGCCTAAACTTGGCAAGGCCCAGCAGGTCATACACCGCACACACACTGCTCACCTTTGAATGCCTTGACCACCAGGCCGTGCCGAGAAGCCCTCATGACTTGGGGAAGCCTGCTGTCATTGTTGCGGGTGGGCACACGCGTCGTGGGGTGAATTGTGGCCTTCATATTGACGGGCGCTGAAGTGGCGGGGAGTTTCTTGAGCGGGCGAGTACTGGCTGTTCTTGCAAATGTTAGGGCGACGAATCTTATTCATGGCTTGGTTCTGTGGGCTTGTATATATATGTTTAACGTCGAGACCTGGTGAGTCATCCTGAACGTGGTTGCGCAGTCGGCACGTGAAGGGCCCTTCATGACGGAGGGCCAAAGGGTCACATCCTCAAGGACTTGAGGCCTTCCGGCACACGCCCAGCGCACTCCCCTGATTGCTTGTCAGCAAGTGCCTGCCTGGCATCAATGACGCTTTGGTCTTTGCCAAAGTGCTTGTCCCCTTGTCCCCATCCGTTACTAAATTCAAGTGGCAACGTACACATACATTTTGTCCGTGCTGGCTAGCTAAGCTCATCTGTTCCTGGGCAGCGTTCAGAAGAGTCTGCACTAAGATGCACCTTCGGTGAGGACATCATTTGCCTGCTTTGCCAGACACAGCATGCTTTTCCAGACACAGCATGCACAGTAAGTTCAAACTTCCCATGGGCAACGGACAGCAGCAAACAAACTCTAAGACAGCACTTTGCGTACCAGCAAAAATTAAACAGCGTCAGAGGAGCTCTAAGCGTATGCTGTGGTGAGGCACTTCGCGCTTTAAGAGTCATCATCATCATGCGCTCACCCTGGCTCACCATCAGCGGAGTCCCTCAGCCCTCAGGAAATGAACCAGCCAAAGAAGTTCCATCGTGCACACATGACACTCCCGCACGTGCCCAGGAATTTTTGGCCTGCAGGCAGTGCAGCCGGTTGGTCACTCAGAATAGCAAGTTCTGCTCAGCAGCCCCTGCACTTTGCCATCAAAGTTACTTCTGACATGTCCATGCCCATGCCATGGTCCTAAACTGCGAGCTGCTGACACTCGTGGTTGCGCACCATAACGCTGACGGGAATGTGCATGTCAGGCGTCTACTGCAAGTGATTGTGTGGTGGTGATAGTGGTGAGCAGGGTGTACATACACATTGCCCACCAGCACGCAACCTAACGTGCGCAGTGATATGACACCCACTTCTCCCACACTTGCACCGAACCCTGGCAGCCCTGCGTGCAAGGGCTGCTGGCAGCAGCAAGAGATTTTCAAGCAAGATTCTGCCTGGTTCAAACGGGTTTCGTTCGTTTCACCAGCCACTATTGCACACATGCTCCCAACCGCCACACACAACACGCTCCATGCCAAGGCGCCCTAGCAACCTGTGCATATTGCAGCAGGTGTCATGGATGCGTGCGCATGGGGCTGTCGCAACTCCCCCACACACCATGCATACCAGGCATCAGCCAGGCATGAACAAGCACGGGGGCGCATGGAGTTCGCAGTTGCTGGCGGGCAGCGTGCGCTGCACAAGCTGCATGCAGTACATTTTTTTTTTTTTTTTTTTTTTGGGACGGGAACGGTTACAGGCTAGGACACCGCTGCCAAGGCAGGCGG
>BDDA01000798.1:32583-53538 GCA_001662385.1 Chlamydomonas asymmetrica
TACATACGCTCTCGGGTGGCAGCCAGACGTCGCACCCCGTAGCCCGGTGTTATACTGTGCCACACGCGCCTGGGATGTTGTGGCAAAGCTTGCTGCTAACTGGTTGCATTGTATGCTGCAGTGCTGCTGGCGTGGCATGCTGTGCTTCAATCCAGGTGGGACTGACTATGTTGTTTATGGATTTTCGTATGCTGCTGCAGCAAACCCACCTGACCCAGCTTCTACTCGCAAAGTGTAGGGGGAAGCAGGCGGCAGGGGCGGGGGGCGGGGGCCGGGGGGGCCGGGCGGCCGGCGCATGCATTTGTGTGCTCATGGCGTGGGCGTGTTTTTCAATGCGTGCGTGCGTGCCAGTGCTGTGGCATTTGCTAAATCGTCCCTGAGGCGTTGCCTGACAAGATCGGTATGTTGTACTTGCAGCCATGTGCACTGCCCATGGCGCTTTGCAGTGCATGCACAGGCCGACCACATTCTTTGTTCATTACACACAAGGAGTTGCTTAATCAATACACAGGATTATGAAGGTCAGGGACTACGGGAAGGCCGGTATGGGGGTATCACCAGGCACAGGCATGACCTAAGTACTGCAGCAGCAGCACCATGTCTCAATGCGGGCATGAATGCAATTGAAAACACCCTACAACAACATATCCAGAAGCGCACGCTTCACCCTGAACGGTCTGCCAATTTGGTCCGGCTCCGCAGCATCGGCAGTGTGATGCAACGCATGGCTCAAAACGCGGTACCCGGCAGCATCATCACTGTGATGCAGCAAAAGCGGACCAGCTATGGCATACTACCATACCAGTATGTACACAATCAAGTAGCCAGGACGGCTATATCCTGGCAGTATACAATGTATGTACATCAGTTTGGTGCATTTCCTGTTGGGTTGTGCCCTGCTGCTGTGCAGGCTCAAACGTCTTACTCAGACTCCCACCCAAGGGGGAAAATGGGTGCATCGGTCTCTCCGCAGTGCATACCGCATGTACATCAGCGGGTGGGGAGGCGCAGGGGACTGTGCAGCATCAATGGCATCAACATGCCTGGGGGCCGATCAGCGCGTAGCACCGGGCAGAAGCAATGCATGCCTGGCTGGTGCCGAGGCCACCTAGCGCATGCATCCATCGCCGCTGATTGCAAGTACGCGGGTGTTGGATAGTGGCCTTGCTCTACCATATGACGGGCAGCTCCAGGATGCCCACATCCTTGTCGGGTGCGCTGTACTTGACCTGGTCCAGCGGAATGGCCACGCGCAGGTTGGGCAGGTGGCGGTACAGGCTGCCTGCGGGGGGCAACAAGCAGGGGGCAGTCAGGCACAGCGGGGCAGTAGGCGGTCAGGCAATCGGATTGGTATTAAGCTTGTGAGGCTTCGATCTCCTGGGGTGAAGCGTGCGATCAGCTGACAAGTTGCTGACACGGCAACCGGTGACTGGCTTGAAACGACCGAGGGCAGGCAGGTTTAGAACCAGCGGCCTGCTGCAGTGCCCTGACAATCGGTACCTACAATCATCCGAGCCAACCTCACACAGTTATGGGTGATGATTAGCAATGGGGTTGAAGGAAGGTGCATGTGCAGGCGGCAGCTTACCGAACACGGCCTGCAGCTCTGCGCGTGCCAGCCACTCCGCAACGCACTCGTGGCGGCCGTAGCCAAACGCCAGGTGGGGCCCGGGCGTGCGCGTGATGTCAAAGGTGTCGGGGTTGGGGAAGGCAGCCTCATCACGGTTGGCGGACTGGTTGGAGCAGATGACCGCGTCACCAGCCTTGATCAGCTGCATGCAATACAAGCATGATGAGCACACAGTGGAGTGAGAAACAGGTTGCGGTGCACACTGATAGCACCAACATGAATTCTGTATCAGCCAAGCAAGGCATATGCCATCAGTGGCCCAGCAGTGGTGCGTACCTGTCCTGCCACGGTCACATCCTCGATGGCAATCCTGCGCGCCGCCAGCGCTGACGCGGTGTGGAAGCGCAGCAGCTCCTCAACTGCATGAGGCAGACGCACACCGGCAAGTATAGAGAATAGCCGTCAGCATGGGGTGTTGGAGTCCAAAGGCAGGTTTCCCCGCACCTGCTGCTCCCCCAAACACTTCAGCGCAGGCGCGCAGCCATTTATGCACATGCACATGCCAAGCAGGTTGCAAATCCCATCACCAAACCCTGCATCCGTGCGCGACACCGTGCCTGCATTTGTGTGCGCGCCCACTCACCCATGCCCACCACGTGTGCTTCAGGGTCCGTCTTCAGCAGTGCCAGGTTGTCAGGGAACTGCTGCAGCGTAGTAACACCCTGTGGCGCGCGGTTACAGCCGCGCAATGCAGGCAGCGCAGCAGCAGCAACTGCTCAAGCAGAAACATACAAGCATCCCAGGAATATGCCCTATATCGGCCGCCTGGCCGCCATGGGATCAGGCCCAATCGTGGGGGCCCCCGACAAGCACTCACCAGCGCGATCATGCCAACCATGGTGGCATTGCCGGCCACCAGCATGAGGAAGGTCATGTTGATGAGGTCCTCAATGGCCAGGTGGCCAGGCTGGACCTGAAAGCATGCCAACATGGAGTGAATTGTGGAGGTCAGTTGTGCGCCGTAACACATGTCACAAGCCTAGCGTTGTGAAAGTTCAGGCTGCCAAGCATCTGGTTCTGTGGGTGGCAACAGGATCTGGCACTGATTGAGGCCTCACCTGTTCCTTGACCAGCTTGCTGATGATGTCATCAGCAGGGTGCTCCAGCTTGCTCCGCACCTGCAAGCACACAACGCAGGCCAGAGCATGCATCAGAGCATGCATGGGGTGTAGCTGTGTTAGCGAGCGGTCTTAGCAGCAACAGTCCAACAGCGGTCCGCGGCTGTTTGCAGAGACAGCCAGTAGTCCTTAACAGGGAAGGCACAAGCAAGCCAAGTGCATGCGTGCATGCAGCGCCACACATCACTCCAGCCCCTCATGCGTGCTACACTGACCCCCGCACGCACCAGCTTGTCCATGTACGCGGTGAGCTGCTTGCTGGCGGCGCCGGCTTGTTCCGCGCTGGTGCCGCTGGCGCTGGTGCGCACTGCGTTGGTGGAGGTGAGGTACTCCATGTCGCTGAGGGGGATGCCAAGCATGGCGTAGATGATCTGAAGGGGAGGGAGGTAGAGAGGGGCAAGGGAACCAGTGGCAAAAGAGGTTGCTGGGAAGTGTACGGACATTCAAATCGCTTTCGCCTGGACACCCACTGTGTGCTATCGCCACTGCACGCATGCACACTGTCAGCTGGACAACGGGCGGACGACACACTTTGTGTTGCTCCTCTTGTATCCTCACAACTGCACTGCAGGAGCGTGCCTCGGCAGGATAGCACTCACCTTCGTGGGCACCTGCAGCGCAAAGCTCTCCACAAAATCCACTACGGGCGTCTTGGCAGCCAGGTCGTCAAGGCAGGCGTCCACAGTGCTCTGGATCTTGGGGCGCATCGCCTCGATCGCGTCTTTCATGAACATCGGGTCGACCATGCCCCTGCATGGTAGAAGAAAGGCGATGAGCAGCATGAGTGCATGGTTACACTACACTGCATGACACGTGTGCACGCTGACTGCTCGCACATGCATGCACAAGCACAAACACAAAGGGCTTGGACAGGCGATCCGCCCAGCTGGTTCATGCCCTCCGTACCCACCCTCCACACGCATGCACACCTCCACATGCACACCACAAGCAAGCAGCTGTGCTACCTACCACTACCACCGCACGTGCAATCATACTGTACTGTGGGGCTTTCATGACAGCACGCCCACACCACTTCGGCGGATCGAAGTGGCAGCGCACGCCCAGGCTTAACATCGACTCACGAACCCACCTCATCTTGGTGTGTTCCGGTGCATCCTGGTCAACGAATGTGGGCTTCATGGCGAATGCAGCTGCGCGGCCGCCGGGGCCCAGCTCAGGAAATCCGGGCCTGGTGCGCACCTGTGTTGTGTTGACACGCAGGTGGGCTTATGACGCCAGGTGCAGGCATCTGGGGAGGCGCCGTCAGGCCAGCACAAAGGCCTGTTGCTGGATGCAGGTTGTGTGTTGGCCAGATCACGACATGCAGGTAGCCCCTCCAGTCCCCCACCCTCTGTCTCGCATGTCCCGCGTATGTGCGGCCTTCTGATTCCCTCTCTGGGCCTCCAGGGCTGTCCCAGGGCTGTGGCTGGCAGGCCGAGTACACATGAACAAGCTGTGGGATTGCAATGCTGGGATGCAGTGTGGGAGTGGTGCGCGTAGGAAGTGCTGCCAGCTGCAACGAAACACGCCCAACGCAAGCGTAGGAACTCAACGCAAGGATGCAATCAAAGCTGGGTTGCATTCACCAAGGCATGCATAGTCTGCATGGCATGGTGGCCTGCATGCAGATCTGCGAATGGCCCTCACCTTGCTGAAGCGGTCATCTGCCAGCACCGTGCACACGTCAGCGTGACGGGTGATGAGCCATGCGGGGCTGCCGTCCCACAGCGCCACCTGGGACACCGGCGCGCTCTTGCGCAGCTCTGCAAACTCTGCAGCGGGCTCGGCGCCGCGCGGGCGGCGGAACGGGAACTTGGGGAGGGTGGAAGTGGTCTGCTTTTCAGCTTCTGCACCGGGCATAGTTGAAATGGACAGTTGCAACTCAGTGTGTGTGGGTGTGCTGTATGTGCTGATGCCGGGTGAGTGTGTTAAGGGGTAGGCAAGGGCAAGGACGGACTGGTAAATTGGCGGGAATGTGCGGTAGTTTGCAGGCGCAGGCCTGCACCTGGCATGGCGTGGCATGTTGCAGGCGCATATAACATCAGTATGGCAGGAATGTCAGCAACATTCAGCACAATGCGCATGCCCAATAATGACCCGCTCAGGCAGGGGATGGTATCCAAGGCACTCAGCATGCGCATGTGTGTGCGGCGCAAACACAGACAACTACTTCAATTTTCAACGGTCGCTGCGGATAGGGAGCTTTGAGCATTCAGAGAGCCACAACACTGGGGGTACAGCATACATGTTAGGCAGGCTGAGTGTATCTTTGCATGTGTGAGGCTAGGGAGGCTGGTGGCATATGTGCAGCGGCCCGCACAGGCAGCTGTTACGCAGGCTTGATAGTAGTGGTAGAGTTGTGAGGCAACAGCCGAAAGCTAGCACCCTTAGACCGGCCCCAGAGACTGTCATTTCACATGCATATCTCCATAAGAATTCCATGAGGCCTTGCTGAGGGGACATCGAGCAAGCGGTGCTCAGGTCTGCGGTTTCTGTTCGCTGCCAACTACCGCTGAGCTTGGAAGGGGTCAGCGCAAGCAGAACCTGCTGCATGTGAGGGCCCGCCCAGCCCTACCCAAACCGCATGTGCAATGCTCACCCTTGAAAGCCACGACGGTGAGGCTCTGGCGGGAAGCCCTCGTGAAGTAGGGCAGCCTGTTGGCAGTCAGGCGGGTAGCGGCGGTGGGCACTCGCTGCTGCAGACGCGTGAACATGGTGGCGTTCATTCTGTTGCTGGCTTCACTCTTGCTTGACCTTGGGGGTTTTCGGCAGCAGGCACTGGGTGACGCACTGGAATGGCAAAGGGCTCTGGTTAACTGCACTGCTGCATGGGCCTTTAAATCTCATTTGCGCGTCAATGTTGAGGTGGTCTGGCTGGGGAACCTGAACCATGCATGGTGACGCGCGAGTGATGCGTCATGGTCCCTTCATGACGCGGCAATTGACGAGGGCCTGGCAGCATACGCAGCCGAAAAGGGCACTTCCATCCAGGCTGAAGGCGCCCGGCACACGCCCAGCCTAAGCATGCATCTGCTTCCATGCAGCTGTTCTCTTTGCTCCTTGGTCAAGGCTTTATTGTCACTGCTGTATATTTACTGCCGTTCCCTGGCGAGCCTGTGCTTGTCCGTGTAAACTGCAACGTCCATGCCGAGAGGGCTTGCCGGCAGCAGATGTTACGACTGGACTGGAAGAGGAGTTGCGTGTACAACCCGATTGGTGTCCCCGCTTTTGCCAATCGTACCCGTAACCATAACCACGCGAGCACTGCAGACGCAGACACACTTTTTGACGTCACGGACCTTCAGGTTGCACAGGGCTTGAAAACGCTCCATATTCATGTGCTATCCACATACACGGCCTGAAACTTCGTTTGGTGAAGGTGCTGGGCTGGGCGGGCAGTTGTTGCCACCGCCTGCGGCAATATTCGAGACCGGCTTGAACTGGGGCCGGAAGGTATCAAGAAGCAGCGTACGCGTGGGTGTGTTTGGTCGCGCAGGGAAATCTGCCGGCAGCACCCAGCACAGCAGCGACCAGTTTTACTATTTCTGCTGAGAATGTTCACAACACGCTTTTGGCATTGCAGACGTGCACAACGGCACAGGTTCTCACACTACGCGGTCTTGCGCTGCCTGTGTATATGAGAGCCTTCACAATGGTTTATGCAAGGGTTTTTATTTTTGCGTTGCACCAACTGTTCCCAGTGGCTTTTTGCAACCCCGTATAGCTGCAGCTTGGGTCGAACGCTAGGATACAAGCCTCGGTTGTTTCTGCAGCCTGGCTTGGGTGCTGCATGTTTTGGTGGCTTTGCTGTTTATCGCGGTATCGATCGTCGCAGCTCCGCCCACCAGGGCACGAGTTTGTATGTTGTACAGCAGAGAGGGCTTGCCAAGTTCAAACCATGAAGGCTGATTGATTCTCACCGCAAGCAACCCACTGCTCCAACAGTCCAAGTAAGCCTCAGTCCGTGCCGCTGCCTGATGAAAGTCAGGCCAAATTCTCAGGCCACTATACACGGACGGAAGGCCACCTTTAATTGAACCCTCACTCAATCTCTGAGGCAAGTATTCAGAGCACAAAACCCACTCGGCAGTGCTTGTTATTGCAGAGTGTGATGTGCAGGCATGAGCAACCCACGCAGCTGTTATTAAGCTGCTGTCACTAAGGAACGATCATCAGACGAGCCGTGACGGGCAAACAAGCAAATCAGGGCAGCTGTTGCCGCAGTGCTCTACAAGCAACCCTACACCGTGCAAGCACGGAAATTGCAGGATGCACACAAAGTCTATGCACTCTTTGTCATGCACGCAAACCTGTGTTTGATGTTCTTGTAGAGTCAGAACACGGCTTGGCATGTACATGTATGTACGCATGCAGGCCATCCGTCCGGCAATTGAAAACCCTACAGTGCCATAACAAGGCTCAGACATGCATGCTTCGCCATAGCTCCTGTGCCCGGTATGCGAAGATGGTAGCCGCAACCGCCGCTGCCAGTGCGGGAGTTCCAGCGATGTCTTGCTTGAGAGCACATGCCGCGCGTCGATACATGCACGCACAACCCAACACGTCGACAGCCGAATGCCACCGAGCACTGCACACAGCGTACGCTGTAGCTGCATTTACGCCGTCATGCAGGTCGTAAGAGAGGCAAGTGCGTGCGTGCGGCGCAGAATATGATTTGTTCGATTGACGGCAGGCGTGCCGAGGCCCACGGCCACGGCCACATACAGCGCGCTCACGCCTTCGGGAATGCGCATGCACACGTACATGCGGGCTCGTGCAGTATCGCGCAGGATCCAAGTGCACTATGAAATGCACCGACAAGGTGCATGCCGGTCTGCTGGCCAACAGCTGCCAGTGCGCCATGGTTGCGCACCAAGTCACCAACCATGCATGCATGCAGCTAGCTGACATTGAGCATGCATGTGCAGCACGTCCATTGCCTCAGACGATCCTAGCCCTGCATATAACATCATGCACAGCTGAAATGCTGCCAGCAGGTGCCCTGCTTGCTGTTCATCAGCTGTTCAGGGCACCCCTCCCAGGGTCACCTGGGTGGTTTGTGGTGCCCTCGCTCCCGGGTTGCTATCTGCTGCCGCGCTATGTGGCGCCTCCTGTCAACATCGCATCGCATCACCAGCAGGTGCCAGCTCACACTTAGGGGAGGTTGACCAATGCTCATGGGTTCCAGGCATAAGGAGATGCAGGGCCCATTGTACGTCAATGAGGTTGTAAGCTGCCACGAGTTAGGCGGTGGAGAATGTATGGCAGCTTAGTCGCATGTGATCTCCCGCTCAAAACGGCCAAGGCATGGGTGGCACCCACAGCTGTGAATGATGCTGCATCGCCGGGAACGTGACTTCTGTGCCGCGCAATGCGCAAGCTGTTGCCTGCGAGAATGGTGAAGGCATGCTGCAGAACATCCATGACAAGGCAATTCGACCAACCCGCAGTTGACGAGCGTGGGCGCGCGCTGGCGTGCATCGCAGCACCAAAGTGACCAAACTTGGGCACTACGTCACCAAGGCACGGCACGCTCGTGGTACAACACTGGCAAGTCAAAGGCGTGCTCTTAAGCTGCCTGCATGCACCCATCACGTCCGCGCATATCCGCACAGCTTCAGTCATGCACCTGTGGCCCCCTCGCCTGCCGTGTCGCTGCATGACCCTGATACACCCATGCACATCCCAAGCATGCACCAAAGCGTGCCAGTATTCCAGCTACCTGTGCACGCAATCCTGGACCGCATTTGCAGCTACCCTCGTGTACTCTGTAGTTCCCCACGGACATGATATTGCTGTGGATTTGCTAGCTTAGCCGTCTGACCTGTGTAATGCGCCTGAAATGAAAGCCATGGCACAAGGGTGCCTGCCACGCCCAGGCGACTTGCGTCCACTCACCAGCAGAGGTCGGCAAGCTCCGAATTACGGTTGCGGGACATGGCCGAGCGCGCGTAGCGCGCGAGGCGGGGGGTCCGGGGGGGTTTCCCCCCCGGCAGGGGTGCGGGGTGTCCCCCGCGAGAAAATTTGGCGATTTCTGCCTTGCTGGATGCAATTTTGCTTAAGGCGAAGCACGCATGGACCCCAGCATCAGCTATCACAACGTCTAGCCTTGCATTGCAAGCCTAACAAGGTAAAAGAGTGCGCCGCCATACACACCAACCTGGAAGCGCGTGGATTGAGTGTGCCGCAGGCCGGTGTTGGTATGACAGTTGTGCCCAATATTGGTGCAGCACTTGTGGGTTGTCCCCAACTGGAATGTGAAGCTCTGTGTCCGCTTACTGGGAGCAAGTGCGTTTCCGTTTCTGACGGTCTCGTGTGCGCCGCAGATGCGTGACCGTCCGCACCGGGAATGCACTTGCTTAAAAAAGGCACAATGTTTTAAGAAGATAGAGTTTAATCTCAGCTGTGCTTGTCCTCGACCTTACGTTTTTAACCCACGACCCACGAGCAAGGTGCAAAACCACCCTGCTGGTCAGTGGCTAGCCGGTGGCAGGAGCCCAGCACTCGGCGACGTTCCGCGACCCCGCTCTGTGTTCATACGTGTTCAACGCAATCAATACGTGCTGAAAGTAAGGCAAAGCGCTCCGTGCGCGATTTGCGCATCTGTTTTCCTCCGGAAAGCAGAGCGGATGTCCCGCAAACCAGGAGGGGAAAGCGATTTTGGTTGCGGGACTTGGGGGAGGTCCCGCACGTCCCGCATGCCTTGCCGACCTCTGCTCACCAGCGTGCCTCTTGCTATACTCCTGCCTGAAGCCCCACCGCTAGCGCTGCCACCACTACCTCCGCTGTCCTGCACAACTACAGCTTATGTGCATGCACTACCTCCGATGCATTGCGTGACCCGCTCTCTAGCATGACCACACACAACATCCAACAGGCACTGCAGCGTTCCCCCAGCACTGCACATCGCTTCATAACCTCCGTGCACATTTTGAGATTTTCTTTATCTCGCCTCCGCTCTGTGCCCTCCAAACGCCGGCTTGCCGTGAATATGTTGGGGCTCTCGATCCATAGAGGTCCTTCGGGCGCACTCTGCTGTACAAAGCCGCCAAGATCAGCCTTTTCACGGATGCAGCAGCCAATGCGCTCAGCCTACCGATTGTCGCGTCACATTGCGTCACTGCCGCACGCAGTTCCGACAATGCAATAGCGTTGCGCATGCGCGCATCGCGGACAAGGCATGCGAGTAACTGGACCAAAGTAGTGTCATCATTGGCTCCCTTGCCGAAATACTATTTAGCATGCAGCGACTAATGCGCTTGCAGACACATTCCTGCGTACATCACAAAGTACAAACGCAACGGTGATGCAAAGGCATAGCTGACAGGTGCATGCGCACAACTAGATAACCACCACCCAACATACAATCATATGGACGCCATGGTACCGCTAAGGGGCAAGAGACTCCAGGATTCCAAGTGCAGATGTATTGAGTTGCATGCATCCGCACCCAAAGCACGAGACAGCCTGCGCATGGTCCGCCATGCTGTTGCTGCTCAGCGGATCCCATTGATGTGATTGTGATTGACATGTTAGACGGGTTCACCCTGGAGGGCACCCTGTATGATGCATGGAATGCACCAAAATGCGCACATTGGTGGCTGATGCCACCTGTCTGTACGGTACTCTGATGGCAAACAACAAGACGTGCCGGCACCCGAGAAGATACTCAACGCGCTCGGTCACGTGCTTGTCTTGCGCTGTTTGTGCATCCTAAAAGATTGCGTCTAGTTTGTTGTAGTACTCTTTGGCCGGGAGCAGCGCGTACTTGGGGCTGAGAGCTGCCCAAATCTTAGGGTCGACGCAATCTTTTAGGATGCACAAATAGTGCAAGACAAGCACGTCACAAGGCGCGTTGAGCGCAGTCGGTCGCGGCCCGCTTCAGATCTGCCACACAAATCTGCTGCACGGCCTAACAGCAGGCCATCACGGGATGCAATGCGATCAGCCCGCCCCACACCCTGCACCACCGAACCCGCCTAAGAAACCATCCCTGTGGTGTGACTTGCACAAGTGGAACCCAAGCCACACGACCCTGCCGGCGGGTCGGTGGTGCAGGGTGTGGGGCGGGCTGATCGCATTGCATCCCGTGATGGCCTGCTGTTAGGCCGTGCAGCAGATTTGTGTGGCAGATCTGAAGCGGGCCGCGACCGACTGCGCTCAACGCGCCTTGTGACGTGCTTGTCTTGCACTATTTGTGCATCCTAAAAGATTGCGTCGACCCTAAGATTTGGGCAGCTCTCAGCCCCAAGTACACGCTGATCGCATTGCATCTCTGTCTCAACAACCCTTCACGCATTATGTAGTGCAGCCGGGGGTGCGATTAGTACGATGCCCCCTACCCTCACTATGACCAACATGCATATCACTTGCGCTTAGCGCATACATTTGGCACCCCCGCACAACATCCTGATGCACCCACGCAAAAGTTTCAGCTGGGGCGGCAGTCTCGCCCCATGACGCAACCCCCTTTCCAGCGCACGGAGCGCCACCCTAGCCGAGAGAGGTTCCGGGCTGCATGCACCGACTATGGACAGTCCGCGCATGAGGAGGCCGCCTGCTTCCTCAAACGCCCACATCTGGCACTTGAGGGTTGGCAGCCCTCCACATCTGAGTTTTGGAAGGAGCGCGGCGTTGCTCCATGCATGAGAGTCGTGTCTGCAAAGGCCGCTCCGTGTCGGGGCGGAGCAGGCAGTGCTGCTGGCAGGGGTGCATTCGGTGCGGGCGGAGGGGAGATCGGATCAGGTGGCAGTTGGTCCTCCGGCTGCACATCAGGCGCGGGGGCGATGAGCAGGGGTGCATGCAGTGCAAATACATCATGTAACTGTGCAGATGGCGCGTGAGTGCACGCAGGTTGGTATGCTGCAGCTGAATCAGGGGGGATCACAAAGCCCAAGGAGAGCACCTGAGATGTCTCCAACCGGAAGAGGCTGCAATCGTCCGGGGAGGTCACTGAGACACCAAAGCAACGTTGTTGGAGTGGGCTCCTGCGCTGCAGGTGTCGGGGGACCGGTGGTGGTGGCCTCCACTGCATCAGGCGGGGCAAGGGCGCTGGACACACACACGTGGCGGGGCGGGGGACAGTAGCGGTCCTCATTGCCCGCCGAGCTATCGTAACCGACGTACGATGGCTTGTAGGGCGAGGAGGAACGCTACGGTCCCCCGTCCCACCATGTGTGCGTGTCGAGCACGCCTGCCCCAGCTTCGCCTGATGCAGTGGAGGCCACCACCGCTGTCTCCCCCCCGACACCTGCACAGCAGGAGCCCATTCCAACATCGCCGCGTCAGGAACTTCCCCTGACGAGTTCCGCTTGTGCTAACTGGAGACTTCCGAGACCCTTTTTGCCGGCTTTGCGACGCCGCCTGATTTAGCTGCAGTTTTACCAACATGCGCGCACGCACGCGACTGCTGCGTAGTTACATGATGTATCTGCACTGCCCTGCTCCCCTGCTCATCACCCCCACGCCTGATGTGCAGCCGGATGACTAACTGCCACCCGATTCCATTTCCCCTCCGCCCGCACCGAATGCACCCCTGCCAGCAGCGCCACTAGCTCTGGCCAGACGAGGAGCCGCTTTTGTAGGCGCAACCTTCTTGCATGGAGTCACGCCCTTTTGCCCCGTGACTCATGCACGCTGCCTCCTACCCTTTGCCGCGACACATCCCGGCATTTTAAACTCGCCTCTCGCATCGGATTCTCCCATGCTGCATTTACATCTCCCATGAATTCATCCTCCAGTGATGACTCCCCCCTGCTGCCTCGAAGCCCGCGCTCGGTTGGGCGAAACCTAGTGCCCACGCCCGATGGCCCTCACCTCTCCGTCAACCTGACCCCATTCCGCTTTGAGTCCCCTGCTGACTCACCAGCACCTGACTTCCTGCCCGATCCCCAGCCTGCATCTGCATCCCCTACGACCCACGCTTCTGATGACTCCCAGCTGCCGCCGCCGTCCTTTGTTGACCGAAACCTGGTGCTGCCGCCACATGGCCCGCGCGTCTCTGAGGGCCTAACGTAGTTCCACATTACACATCCTTATGACTCACCAGCACATGACTTCATGCTTGCCCGCCTCCGTCTCCCACCTTGCCCTTAGCGCCGTGCATACGCCCCTGCAATCCCGGCCTCATGCGCAGGTAGCACAGGCGAGCGCTTATAGCACAACGACCCTGCCACCTGTGCCTCTCGAGGCCCCTGATGCTTTTGCTACCGCCATGATCGTCAATGCCGCTCTCCCCAATACCGTGCCTGCATATGAGTACGTCCTCCGCATCACCAGCGCAGAGGAAGCCGTTATCAAAGGCACACAAGTATGCCTGGCCAACCTCACCGATACCCGCAACCATACACTTCTACTTCGCCAAACACACTTTACCTGCTGTGCCCAAGGCTGCCAGGGTGCACCCGTCACTTCCTTGCCTACCCAGACGACTTTGTTGGTGCACTTGTGTCCTCTCTGCCTGCAAGACTGCGTGCCTGTGATGCAGCCGTGCACGTCCTCAGCATGAATAACAATGTACCCAAGTTTCAGCCCCGTACGTCAATCTGGACGGCATTCGCGGCTACGCTCCTCTGCTCTATTGTCCCTCAGGCACACCACACTGCTGTGCATTCACTCCTTCAGCCGCCTGATCTGCCTGATTTGCAACCCAAAGCCATGATGCCTGACGGCATGCCTGCCACACCCAGGCGCCAGGCACTCACACCCCAGTCCGCCTGCTGCACTTCAGCCGCAGCCCCTGCTGTAAACCCTGCTTGCTGCCCTCTCAGCTGCGCTGCATGATTACAACCCGTATGCATGCACTACATCCGATGCACTGCCTGACCCGCTCTCTATAGCGGGTGGGCAGAGGTGCACAAACAACTGAGATGTATGGAACCACGCAAGCTAAGGGTCATACTGCAGCAGAGATTTGGCTGCTGCCAGTATGCTGCATACACATGAGCGCATTGATAAGAGCGTGCGGTACGTACACGTGGCCTGAGGGTGGTTGGGGGGAGAGTCAAATGTGCTGCTTAGCACCCCCCCTCCACTCGTGCTACGGGTGTCCAGTACCCTGAGGAAACACTTCCTGCCCTAGGACCGATACTAAGCACAGGTCTAGCACACGTATGGAAACACATTCTTGGTGAGGCAACGGTTGGGATATGTGGGTCTGAGAACAGTGCCTGCACCCGCAGGTACAGGTGCAAGTGCTGCCAACTGAGAGGCACACGCATCAGCACGCGAATGCAGCAGTACGTACAGCTAGCCCCTGCGCAGCGCCTTGCACGCACATCAGCACATACTGAGATAGCTAACACGTCCCGGCACCCACCCACGCACACACACAGACCACAGTCCGTCAGGCCGGGGAGCCGCTTGAGGCCAGGCCCGACACACAGCATGTCTGCTTGCTTTGCCTGAAATGCAATGTTGCATGCGCACGCGGCCCCACGGAAAGCATACTGCATGGCCCAACGGGAAGTAAATTCACTTGAACACACACAGACGCACACTCACTGGTGGTTGACTGATTGCTGCTGGATTGGCTGGACGCGGGTAGGCTTACCGTGGCATGCGCCCAGGTGTGCCACACCCAGCGATCGTGCTGTGACCCGTTGGCCGCATCAGGCATCCACAGCCGATGGCCTGCAGAAGCAGCAAAAGCAAATACGGGTGGGACGGGGCCGCAGCGCAGGATCAGCGCACGCCGGAGTCAGCCTGGTGTGTGCATGTGCTTGTACGAATGGGCTGGCAGATGGAGTGGCTGCGCTGCTGCACTGTGCATGTCTTGTGGGCCAGCGCTGCTGAGCAATCGCGCCACAAACACATGCGGGAAACAAATCTGATTAAACATACACATGCACATGTGCATGCCTCAGTGCATATGTGACGATTCGCACGGGGCCGGGCAAGGCAGCAGCAGCAGCAGCAGCAGCAGGACGTGGAGGCACATGCCAAGCACGGCTGCTAAGGGGCCATATCACAGGCGGTCACACATACGCAGCATATAGACATGCCGCTCACATGCGTAGGACCTGCTGCAGCGTGACGATGTTCTTACAAGCAGCATGCCGGCGCCTTGTGCGCCCCTGCCATCCACCGCTGTGGCTATGCTGATCTGGTGGAGGGGTGACAGCCGTGCAACCCCTCTATCTCCCTCCCTCACTGTGGCATGCCCAGCAGGTGCGGCCGCCAGGACTTCAACATACAGCCAGCCTCGCTCCACATCTACCGGCACCACTGTCACATATTTTGGGCCGCCACCCGGCTCCACCATTTTGCATGCGCGTCTGTGAGGTGCACATGACGTCTGCGGGGGCCTGTGTGGCCATGTCAGGTATACCCCCTCAGGCTCGTTTGTGTAGGCCCTCCGCTATGTGTTCATGCACGGCCCGCCACCGCCGTCAGCCCTGCCCCGCCCCTGCCTAGCCCTCCGCCGACCCCCCCGCCCTCGCCCCCATGTCCGCCCATCGCTTCCACATCGTTGACAACCGCATTCACCGCCCCGCGTGAATGTGTATGGATCACGCATGCTTCAATTGCTGCTTGCGCGTCCGCTGATGTGCAGCTGTCAGCCATGAACCCAAGCTGAGCACACCTGCCATGGTCGAGTCCACTCGGCACCGCAGGCGCACACGGCCACCCACCCGCGCGCGCATGCTCGGGTGTAAGTGCCTGCATACAAACACACACATGCACACAAACACACAGATGCACACGCACGTTTGCCTGAGGTCCCCTACTATATGCAACGTGAATCCAGGCGCAGTGCACCGTGTGTAGCAGCTGTTCGACCCCGTAATCTAGCAGCTGGGTCCCCCATTATATGCAACACTCTGCTGTGAGCACTGCGCCTGGATTCAAGTTACTATATGCAGACGCTTGTCTAGCAGGCCACCCCTGCGTGTGCCGATGAATTGCCACTCGGTAAATCGGACGATGCCAAGACAATGCCACAGCATAGTCAGGGAGAGTAGTACAGAGCATTACAGCGCGAGCCTGCACGCATCTTCGTAGGACAACACTTTATGTTTGTGAGGGCCGTTTCTTACGCCGCAGGTTCACCCCTGCTGACCAGTCCGCAGAAAGTCCCGTTGCCCACCGTGAGCGTGGCGTGGACGATTTGCTACACACAAGGAAGCCGGGTGAACCAACGGTTAGGCCTTGGGTTGAGAATTTATTGTATGTGGACTCTCACAGACGCCAAACACTGCACGGTCAACTCGCCGCTTGCACGAGCCGTACCTGAGCGCCATGCGAGGGTGCGGGCTGCCCTGAAGAAGAGGCATCAGAGAGGGGAGGTGTTGCGTCATCCACAGCAGCCAGCCCTACTAAGACAGCTGATTAAGCAGCAGTGCTGTGCTGCACGCATGGTTGATCAATGCCGTAGCGACGGACTGTTCAAAAGCTGAGCAAGGCAATCGAGGTGCCGTGGACAGTTGCAAGAATGACGGGGTTGAACAGCTGCTACACACTCTGCCGTAAGCACTGCGCCTGGATTGAAGCAACTGAGGAGCACAACAGCTAACCAACATGAACCCCTCCCACAAAGAATGACTTGCTTGCGCAGCCTTCTGTTTGACCTTACCTTGTAGGCAGGACTCCTCGCACTTGGCACGCTGAAGCACCATCCCGTTCGATAACGCTGCTTGGGCTTCTGCATCGTCGTCTTGCTGATTCATAGGAAGTGGGGTTGCGAATCTGCGGTCACTCCAACGTGCCCTTGCCTCGCGCTTGCATCGGCGGATACCAAGAACAGCAGTCCTGCAGCGGACAGGAACTGCTGTTAAATATCACTAGTAGCTATGACTCCAAGATTGACATCCTGCGGGGACCTATTGCTAACCTCAGCAAAGAAGGGTTTTGCCAGTACCAAAAATTCAAAATGTGTTTGCTACGGCTCTGCACTTGAACATTTGTATGCTAAACTCCGTCCAACACGGATATTGAGTGGGAGAACACAGCCCTTTAATTGAGGGCACGTTGGGCATCGCCTGGGTTTAACAAATGGCAGGCAGGCAGGATGGAGGGCAGACTGTCACGCGAAAGTCCAGGAAGTAAAGGGGTGAAGCCTGGGCTTCTCCTGGGGCTTCTCTGCGTGAGGACTAGCACTTCGCTGGAAATTTACAACACTGCACAATACCTGCAACATGGCAAAACAGGTACTGATACTGTATGAATTTTGGTATGCACGTACCGCGTACGTCAAATAGTGGTGCGCGTGCATGCAAGTGGTGGACGGCGCCTTGAGCGAGAGCGTAGGTTTGGCTAAAGCATTTTCAAGATGCATGATATAGTAGACGAGTGAGTGAGCACACTTGTGCGGCGGACAGTGGTGGACAGCGCTTCGCGAGGGTTTACAGCGCCGGTCAGCTAGGGTTTACGGGGGCTGGACCCGCCAAGGCCAGCAGCATATGGCCAGCATGTGGTCAAGACATGGCAGGAGCGGTAGCTATGCGTGTGTGCGCATATTGGTATGGAAACAATACTGCATGCACACACGCCTAGGAAGGCGGCAGCGGGGCTCGGAGAAGGTGAGCACGCGCACGGCGAGCAAGTCCAGCGCCGCCGAGCACATCGGGCGGGTTAGTTGGGCACGGATGGGATTGAAACACGTGGGCGCGGTAGGAGGAATGCATTACAGGCGTTCGCACATGGATGCACAGCAGTTAGGTAGTCATGCCGTTGCTGATGTAGCCGTGCGTGCCAAGCAAGCGGAGTGGCCATGTGGCTGGCATGGCCAAACGGCTGCTGCTCCACGCTCTGGTGCATGGAGCAAGCAACCACATTTTGCAATCGCCTGGTGAAAGCGATGCAACACTGCTCGTGCGCTCTGGTTGGGCATCATGGCGGGCTGCTGGTGGCCAGCTGGCAGGTGCACATGCGTGACTGCTGGGTGTGTGGCATGCACTGGCGCTCCAATGGTTGGTGCCATGTGTCATCAGTGCTAACTCTGACGATGTGTTCCAGTTACGCACCCGCATCAATCCATCACGATCTGCACGCGTGCCCACAGCAAAGCACTACTGTCACATGCTGCATGCATGCATGCATAAGACTCGCCAGCGTAGGCACGTCCCATCCAGCCAGTCACAAGCTGTTGCCGCCGCCGCAAGGCAGGACTGCAGGGATGCATGGAGATTAGCCATCATGCACGATTGCACGCCCTCGATCGGCGCCTCTCCGTCCATCGCCACGCAACCTGCTGGTTAGCCCAACATCAGCACCCATACAGCCATGTTATGAGCCATACAAGCAACTGGCAGCAGTATTGGCATATCATGTACCGCATGTACGTACCACCATTAACGCAGTATCAACATTGGTGCTCTTGCATGCCACCAGCGCTGGTGTATGCATATGATGCCAAAGTGTGGCTGATTCCTCGACAGTACGGTGTGGGTGCAGCCGTGGAACAGTGCACGGTGAGGGCGTATCCCTATTGCCCGCCACTCGCCAGTCACCACACTAGTGATAGGTGCATGTTGGAGTGGTGCCAGTGGTCATGTACTCATGTTCATACACCATGCTTGCAATGCTGCTTGTGCATACATGTCGCCCTGTGCATGCAGCCATGCACACAGCATTACTTGCACATGCGCCCTGCCAGCTGCTGCCCTTAACTCGCCGGCCACCGCCGCACTCTGCACACCCCAGCTCAGCTATCTCAGCAGCTGCATCCACACGCGTGCACCACCCTCCCTCTGCAACATTCACCCTGAACGTGGACCCCTGACCCTGCTGGACTCTGCTCGTGCCCGTGTTCAGGTGACTTTTCGCTGCGGCTTGCAGTGCTGCCTGTTGCCGCGCTGCGCTGTTGTTGCTGAGCTCTAGCCAGTTGTTGGCTCTTTTTGTCGCTCTGCCTTGCCCTGCTCACGTGCACTTGCACTGCATTTTGGGCTGGGGTGCCCTCCAGCCTTCCACTACGACGAACGCCCAGCCACAGCCTCAGCCCTGCTGGACCAGCACAGACATTTTCACACACCTTCACTGACAGCCCGCTTTTACTACAGCCATGCTCTCAGTCCGTCAGACGTTATTCGCTTTACGACAGCCGTATGCAGGTCAGCCCGCCCGGACACCTCGCTCGCCAATGGTCAGGTCAGGTGCAGTCCCTCTATCCATACGCATACACATGTGCACACTGCAAGGCCCCATGGGAATCACACTGCACGCCCCTTGTGCGCTCTTCCCGACACCAGGCGCAGAGAGGCTCTGACAGTCTCAGGTCAAGGAGGTGTGCGGGGAGGGGTGTGCATGCACATGTGGCCGGGGCGCTGTGGGTCGTCTTTGCTGCGCTGCAGCTTTCATCCTCCAGCCGCAAGCACGCATGTAAACAGCTCAACCAATCCATGATGCAAGCACTGCTTCCACCATGCTGGGCTGCAGTTGCTCACCGGCATGCAGTGTGTGGTGCCTGCACTGCATGCATTGCGATTCATGCACATGCATACACATGCATGCGCTGCCTGCATACTGTATTGTCGCCTGTGTCATCCTAGCCATCCACAACGCACCTGCGCAAGCAAGCAGCCAGCGAGTACAGGCGGCCTGCCAGGTAAACGCCCGGCAGGTCGGCAGGTGTGACCTGTCCTGCGAAAACGGCAGTGGATGGGCCAGCACTCAGCTCTACTAGCAGCACGCACGCTCGCTCCCAACTGTGTTGCGTTAGTTGCGTGTCTTGCTGGAAGCTGAGCCGCTTTCTGTCTCACTGAAACAGTCACCATGTACTACAGTAGTTCAATGGACCTCATTCTCCTTTGCGGGAAGCTCGTATCCAGTACACCTCCTGCACAGGCAACTGTGCACCCTATGTCCTGCTAGTCCTGCCTGAGCGGCAGGGTGAAAGACTGGCTGCCGAGGTGAGCTTGCCCAGTCACCAGCTTAACCCAAATCCCTGCTTTTGTTCCGGCATGTGCTTAGGTGCCTCAGAACCTCGCCAGCTGTACGTCAACAGGTGTTCACGTGAGTGGCCGCTGACGCATATCGCGATTCCAAACCACACGCAGTACACAGGCAGCAATGTACATAACCCACCGCTTCCAGCACAAGAACCCACGCCTCACTCACGCTAACACCCCAAGAAAACAAACAGACAACATGTTGTCGTCGGCAATGCGTGCCGGCAGGCAGTTGCCTTGCACAGTGAATGTCAACAGATCTACCAGAGTGGCACAGCGGGTTGCAGCCTGCAACCCTGTCTTGGGACTTCACAGGGGCCTGGCTGTATCAGTTTCAGCCTCCAAAGGTGAGCCTCTCCTTGTGCTGAGGAGCTTCCCAGGCTTCGGCTGCCACACCACAATCTGCCCCGTCAGACGCCTCCATCAGGCAGGAGCTCATGCAAACGCATACCAGACAACCCAGGATGGCACGGTGGTGTGCTGAATGTTGTGAAGTTAACTGTCCTCGTGTTTCAGTGGCCGGGGGGCTGGCTGTGCCAAACAGGAGCCCACGGTGCTTGCAGAGCCTTGACTGGGCTGGCGTTGTCCTGCCATGCATAATTTGCAAGCGTGGCACGTCGTATTACAGGCCAGTCAGGGTTTCAAAATGCTTTGCAACATACCTGAACCGTTACCCAGCACAAGTAATTCCCTTACACAAGTTGTGTATGCGTCTTGCTTTGGTTCCGGAACTGGAACCCAACAGCTGGCAGTACGGAACCGAAGGCCAGGAGCGTGCTTTATTGTGTGAGCTGTATGGCAGCATAACATTTGCTGAAAGTGCAATATTTGCCTTGTAGCATCAGTTGTTCATGCCGGTCCAGCAGGCGCAGAAATGTGACGCAGCCCTGCATCGCCGCATGAGCACAGCTGCATGCACTATCGTGCTCCCGACGCCAGCACCTGCCACAAAGGTCAGAACAAATGATATGTAGGCGTGGTGCAGCCAAGCTTAGCTTTCACCTACAGTTTTGCGGCCTTGGGGCTTGCGCCTGCCGGCTTGTTTGCAGCTCCTGCAGGGGATCAGAAGGTGGAGCCACGCACCCTCCCAAAGTTCCCCTTCAGCCGCCCGCGTGGCGCCGAGCCTCCTGTTGAGTTTGCAGATCTGCGGAAGCGCGCGCCTGTGTCTCAGGTAGCGCTGTGGGATGGCAGCCCCACATGGCTCATCACCCGTCATGCTCACAAGTCAACACCAACGTGGTGCGGCCTCGCAGCCGACGCCGGACCGACCGTCGCAAAAGCGCCCGCGTCCGTCACTGAACGCCGCGGGCCACGTCGTGTT